>BQNB010110281.1:0-22586 GCA_026074375.1 Tanacetum coccineum
CTTTAAACCATTTTAAAACGTGACAATAATCAAATTAGAACTATTTAATCTTAGCTTTTGGGACGACCTCTGATTGACCAAACTACTGCACTATATACGACCGGGTTCTCTGCCCGTTAGTGCGTGTATCAGTAATCGAGTTTTATAAATTTAAAACTTGATCAAAATAAATTTAAAGCAAAATACGCATCATAGCCTAACTTGTTCACGAAACCAAGGCAAGCAGGACGTTATTAGTGATTCTATTTGTTCCACCTATACGAATTACTATATGAAGAGCCATCCTGACATCTAGATTACTTGGTTCGTATCACTAGATCCAGTTGAATGATAGGTCGCATATTAAAGCAGATAAACAAGTATCATGTGATAAACATAATTAATAATCAACGATAAATTAAGGAATCAAGATAAACAAATCAAATATTAAGATTTTCATAATAATGGCTAATACCCAAAGGTATTAGCCTTCAAATGTCATATATAATACAAAAGTAATGATTTAGCCAAGGTAAACTAACCGAGTTCACGAATAATACCAAAAACTATAATAGTATAAAAAATTACACGTTGTCTCCTATGAAATTAATCGCGTTGCTTGACCTCTTCTACTATTTTTCTTCTCTAAAAATCGACTTTTATAGTTTAGGTATCGAGAATATGATTTAGCATACTTAAAACTCGTTTTTTGAGTTTTCTATTTATAGGGCCTGGAATATGGTCGATACGGCGTATCAGGGGTTTCTTGGAGTAGGGACCACGTTTGATATCTTCCAGAATATTTTATTTCCATATAGCTTGAATACGGCGTATTGCCTTCTTCTGGATATGGCGTATTGGATCTTGTTTCCTTTGTGGTCTTTGGTGAGTGCAGGCACAAATACGCCGTATCTTCCTTGATGGATACGGCGTATTGGTTGTCAGAACAGTAATCTTCAAAATATCTTCGTTTAAGCTCCATAATGCGTGCCTTTTAGTTAACTTTCACCAAGTACTCCATAATTACTGTCATTCTCAAATATAAACGATTAAGTAACAATTTTTTGCAATAATTACATAAAATGGGTTAATTACATGGGATAAATGATGCTATAAAATAGACGTTATTTGATGTCATCGCCCTGTCAAGGAGATTCTTTGAATCTACCTGATCACAGGTAAAGTACTTATACTGTAAAACGGGAAACCGGAGGTTATCGCAACCGAACCTGGACGAATAACAAAGCCATGTTCGTCCATATAAATTGTTTATTGCTAACCCATTAATTGTAGATTTATACGAAGGTGGTGGTTCCTCGTTCTAACTGAGTCTAATTTATAACCACATGCTCATGCACGATCGACAAATATAAAGACATGATGAAAGCTCAAGTACGTGTTACTAAAGTCTTCCGATACTATAAAGGTAAAATAGGTTTTTATTTTAAGGCATAGGTTTGATCATTCTGCAATCTTTCACTAAAAGTATGATACCAACAAGGCAGCTGAAGAACACATACATGGCCGTAACGACGGAATAGACATGTGTGTTCGATCACATCCTCATTCGAGTTTAACCAAGGGTTAGGATGAAGAATGATATAGGGTAGGGATCTTCTAACTTTCACCAATAGTAATAAACCAACAAGGCAGCTGAGACATGCATACATGGCCGTAACGACGGAATAGACATGCATGCTCGTACACATCCTCATTCGCATAAAACCCATGGTTAATGATTAGGAAAGGGAATTAAATTGTTGTTAAACAAAAATTACGAAACAAATAGACTAGGTCCAAGATATAAGTTGCTAGACACTTTTTCCCGACCGTTACCATGATAAAGACACAACTATTTACAAACGTCTTGATCATTGATCAAAAACAACAACCTAAGTTGGCGTTCCTGTAACGGTCAACTTCCCAATCATCCCATACTTTACAAACTTTTACAAGACAAGTGGCGATATCTACCACTTTATACAATACTCTACATCGTTGACTTATAAGACGTATCAACGAACAATCGATCCTTCATATAATTTCTTCGGTCTAAGCTTTTGCGAAATGATTATCATCAAACTTTCCTTCTCTTTTCTATTTGTTGCGATTTTTCTAATTTTTTCGAATACTTTTTTTTCACTAAACTATACTGCGAAACTCGGTGTAATTTTACCATCTTCATGATCATAATAACTCCGGATAATTCCTTCGGTAATTCTTCATTCTTAGGACGTATCAATAATTGCGTTGGTAGTAAAAATACATGAGTTTTTACTACTTTATACATTCCCATTTACAATGTGCAAATTTCTTCCAAACCGTACCAAAGATAGGAAATTGACACAAAACTCGGGAAATACATACTTTACACTTTAAGCAACTAGCAACTGATAAATAGACATAATCTAACAGGGTAGGCTAAGGTGTAACTAAACAAATAGTTGGTGTAATTCCTAAATGATTGGCTCTATTGGTTTTTCTATGGGTATCTTACTCTTAAGATGAGAGTAAACAAAGGGTTTATACGAGGGTTAACTAACCAGTGTAGTTAGTTAATAAACAACATGTAAAGGCTTTTTGGGTGTAATCCTAGAATTTTACCAATTTAAACAAGTTACTCCATCTAAATCCATAGTACTCATTATTGTAGTCTCGAATAGATATACCAAGCCAAGTTTTAAAGTCTACAACATCACCGACACACTCATATTTTATGGAATTTAGGTAAACATTTGGAAACGGATAAGGTTAAATCCTCACAATATCTAACAAGGGTTATTGTGTGCAGGTTATGTATCAAGTAATTTCACAAAAGTATGCTTGATTTTTTTTAATTTTGAGCATACTTTAAGCATTTTAGTGTGAAAAATTGTACAAGTATACATTTTAATTCCCATCCCCCCACTTGAATTATACAACGTCCTCGTTGTATAGATAAAACATTAAAAACAGGAACAAAAAAGAATTAGAATGAGAAACTCCCCTGATATTTTGCTCGGTAAATTCTCTAAGTTGAGTTTATGAGCAAGAACGTGTTGAACATGCGTCTAGATACCAACATGACTACAATCACACATACGATTCTAGATGATTGATACTTCACCAACTTCATCTATTTCTTTGCTTTCAGCGAGGTCCTATTCAAAATATAGGAAAAACATGCGTTCCTATCTTGGTACCTACGGTTAATTTAAACTAAACTAAATTTTAAATACGGGTCAGTCTGTTGAATACGCCGTATCATGTGTATGAATACGCCGTATTGGCATAACTGACAATAATGTTTATAGTGCATAAAAATAAAGGACTGATAACGTCCAGACAATCAATACACCGTATGGTATGGAGCGGATACGCCGTATTGATGTCTGGAAAGACAGACTCGATAAAAATAAATAACAATCCGGGTTGCCTCCCGGGAAGCACTTTTTGTTATCTTAAAACTTAACCCATATCACAACAATAAGCAATACCAAATAAGCAATAAGCTAGGAGAAAAAGAGAAAGAAAGAAAGAAAAGCAGAGAGAGAAACAAAAATGGAAGATTATATTAGAGAGAAAAAGAGAATGGTGGATAATTACACACACATACAAATGTAAGAAATGGCAACCAACACCCTCTCCATATGTGGAGAGGGTCCTATTTATAGTCTCATACCCACATGAAGTGTATGGACTTTCTTCTTGGGCTGGGCTTGGCTTGAGGTAGGCTTTAAGCCCAAAACAAGAACAATATTAGATTACAATCCAAGCCCATTTAACCCGACTAGCCTATTACTTAACAAGAATAATTACGACTAATAAGACCGACAACATTCTTGTTTGACTTAAATAAAATTAAGGCTAACAATCTCTCCCAATGTTGAGGTCTTCTTTGATCTCCCCAACGTTGATGTTCTTGATGGAGGTTATCTTGATTTGACTTTATCTTCCCTAATGTTGAAGATATGACGTTGAGCTTGCCGTTCTGACTGTCCTTGTCCTTTCTTGTTTGTAATGGCTATGTTCATTCCATGTTTTTAGACGAAACGATGAACATTCCTTGCGGTGTTGTTTATGTATCTGTTGATATTGAGCTTTATCTTTTGAATTTGAGTTCTAGTCTTTCATCTTGCATCATCTCCCTGACTTAGAATCAACTTGATTGACTTTCTTGATCAACTTGTGCTCTTGACCGACATACTCATACTGGTTGCATTCTTGTTTGACTTACATGAACATAAGGCTAACAATCTCCCAAAATATGATTCTTGATTTGACTTTGAAGATCTTTAAGGAAGTTTAGGATCAATACTCTTGATGCTAAATGATTGACTTTTAGAGCTCGAGTATGAGTATGTGGTAATGAATCTGACTTCCCTTGTACATGATTGCAACACCGACTTTAACCTCATTTAAAAGGTTAGTGATAAACAATAGATATGGATAAAAGTGCCTTGGTCACTTCGTCAAATACGGTTGCAATAACTACGGTTCCCAGTTAATCAATATAAATACTGTCTGTGATCAGATAGAATTCATATGAATCTTCTTGACAGGGTTTCGAAGCTGTACTAGCCGTTCTCGTTACCGAAGCATCTCAAAGCAGACAACACGATAAGAGTGAATTAGATAGTTACTATCGTTCTGATTAAGTCGTCAATTCATATACTCCAAATCGATATCCAGTTGTCACAAGTTTGATTCATATAGAATCTTGCAAGTCACCTACCAAGAGCGTGTGTGATGTGGCTTAAGCAGATTCCATCTTCACTGTGATACTTAAGTATCACACAAATGTTTCATGGCGTAAGATCTCAAGGATATAATTGCGTAGGACTCTTTATTGCAGCTTGTGAACTTAATGGTGTTCACAATGTAATTTTGACATTGTGTCCATAATGGATTACAATTTGATCTCTTCTGGCTCTAGACTCGATTTGTGCACTTTAGTTTTAGTAATCGAAGGTTAGAGCAGACTGTCACCTATTCAATATCAACAATCTTAGAGTGAGATGTTAATAGATAACGTGTGTATCTCCATGACAAATGAGACAAGTTTTATTTAAAAGAAACTCGAATGGCTGGGAAGGGTTGTGCATTGCATCACTAGGTCCATGACGACTTTCTTCAATATCAACAATCATCATTGTGATTTTGATAGATTATGTATTAACCCGGTTTCTGCCTAAGGTGTGTGGAGGGCTTCTTTCTTTTCACCATTTATCCATACATTTCTTTTTAATTCTTCAACCCCTTCAATGCTTACCAAGACGTCATCACTAACACCTTGGTGTGGTTGTTCTAGTGTTAGCTCAACCTTAGTCGGTATTTTTCCCTTATTCTCATTCATCTCACTTCTAATTCTAACTATGGATTGTCCTTGGGTAGATCCCTCCGGTTATGGTTGGATCATAGGACTTATACCTAAACTTAACCACCTTATAACTTCATCAACGTCGTGAGTTAATTGGTTGTTGGGTATAGTGATCGATACCTTAAAACCTTGAAAAGCAATCAGAGTGTTTGATATAAATCAAGACGTTTTAACACTTTGAGAGTTTCATTCTTTAGAAATGCCCCTTAAACATTGCAGCCGAGATCGAAGATTGTTTCACACATGTGGGAAGAAGTTGTACACTTAGAGTCTCAACACGCAATTCTTCTAGAGATCACTGTTAGATCATTTTTCCTCCCCTTATTTAAAATCATTAAATCTCTTAGTATTTTATAATGCCATTGATTAAAATTTGAGACATGAAAAGTTTCATGGGGAGAAAAATATTACCACGAAGTTGCATGAATTAGTGAACATTTTCCTGATTGCTCACCTTCAACAATATACGCGAGATACCACAGAATTGAAAACTTGACATTACAAGAAAAAATGATATGACACCACAAATATGTTGAAGATAGAGTTAGATGTCTTGGAGAACAGGCACATTTTGATCTGACATAGAAATAACCATATTTAAATTACGAATGTTTTTTGGATACATAAAATTAACATTTATAAGATGTACCCAAAATACATTAACGGTTTTGGTTTTTAAAAGCACTCTCTCAAAAATTGATCCACATAAAAATGACATTTTTAGTACCACGATTTTGAAAACAAAAGAAAATTAATTCTTCAACCCTATCAATGGCAACGCGAGATTTCGAAATTGTTTTCGCACATGAAGGAAAGAGTTGCACTTATAGTCTTAAAGATCCATTCAATATATTACATTTTATCACTATTCTCCCCTTTAATTTTTAAATAATAAAACATTTAATATTTGAAATACCAGTTGATTAAAATTTATGACATGAAATATTTCATGGGGAGAAAAATTATTCCACGATATTGCATGAATTCATTTTTCTGATAGCTCCCCTTTAACACAGTATGTGGGATACTACTAATTTTTAAAACTTGACGTTACAAGAAAAAAAAAATATGACACCACAAATATGTTGAAGACGGAGTGATATGTCTTAGTGAACAATGTATATTATTAAATGACATTATAATTTCCACATTTTAATTTCACGAAATGTTTTTGGATACATAAAATTGGCATTTAAGAGATGTACCCAAAATATTAAAAGGCTTTGTTTTAAAAGCTCTCCCTCAGAAATTAATTCACTTGTTATGATGACATGGTTGAGCATTCTTTTTACCAATTGTACCACTTATAAACATTAAATATTGTACCAATTGTTAAATATATTGAGGAAGGGAGTGTTGAATACGCAATTTTAACAAATACCATTTTTTAATGGAAAGATACAACAAATTATATTGTAGAGAATTTGAAATTGAAATTTCTTTTTGAAAAATTATGTTCAACGGTTTTAAAAACCATGATAGAAGACTTCTCTTCTATTTGTAGAGTAAGTGCACTAAAGCGTACACTCCCCTATTACATTTAGGTCCGAGTTATGCACTGAAATGTACATAAGTCATTAAGAAAATTTAGAAATGACATGTTTTGAAAGCATTTGAAACTCTTGATCGAACTTCATTTACATGCCCGTGTCGATGTTAATCAATATTTCTAGGTACGTAAATGTTATCGATTCCAAGAGACATGTCGAGAAGATTCTTTTTGGTATTTTTTTATTTATTTTTTATTTTATATTTTGTTTTTATAGATTATATATTTTTCTATTTGTTTTTGTTGGTTTTATATTTTTGTATTTTTTTTTAAATATTTATAAATCAAAATAAAGAGAAAAATAAAATATTACAATAGAAGTATTTCTATCACAGATACAGTTGTTGCCAAGTGTTTACGAAATTGTAGTTGAATCTTGTTGTTGTTGACGTTTAATGGATGCATCAGCAGTAGTAACAGCGGAAGACTTTGAAACAACTTGATTTTCTCCATTGAAATATTCGTCGAAGAAAGGACCGAATAGACTTTCCAACTCTATCATTGATGTCATAACTATCGTGTCTGTTGAAGGAACTTCTGTTGACATTGTGTTACGAGGCTTGAACCGTTTTGTTCAAACATCATTTGACATTGAGGTTCGAGGCTTGAACTGTTGTGTTCAAACATCATTCGACATTGAGGTTCGAGGCTTGAACTGTTGTGTTCAAACATCATTCTTTGTATCATCATTTATGAATCTACTTTGACAATGGTTTCTGAGATATCAGCTTTTCAGCACCATACCTAATATTCCTGTATGACATACTTAAGTACCTGCACTTAAATCAAGACTTTGTTCCTTCTGAACATTAATTGATGTACTTACACTTACATCCAGAGTTTGTTTGCATTTCATGAATATTAGAGATATCTACATTTGAACCATGTGGGGGTTTACTGTCAACCTTGCTTGTGCAAGAGTCGAATATCTTTCCTGTAGGAATCTACCTAAGACCAACATATTTGAAAATTCTACTCGTGGGTTTCCACCTAATATCAGATCTAGGAGATGTTTTCTCATACACAACAAAAGTTTTATTAGGAGAAAACCTATGTCCTGTGATGATCTGCCTACCAGGTTTCTGAGTATGACTCTTTTGATCTACGAGTTTGTTACTGTTTCTAGTCTTGTGGGATTGAATATTAGCACATGAATTCACTTCCTTCAGGAGTTTTGTTATACAAGCATCATGATTTGCATTAAAGACACACTTATGACATGTAGAACAAACAAAGTGTTTGGAATCTGAAAAAGAACTAGAATTCTTAGAGTGATCTGCTTTGGGCACAACCGTTATCGTTACGCAACTATTCTTAGATACGGGCAAACTTCTAGTTGAGTGATTAGTGCTCCTAGGTTTTGGTTTGCTACCATCCGTAGTGCTTTGAAATCTAGCAGAAGGCATCACACTAGTTTTTGAGTTCCTAACTCTTTCTTGTGTCTTTTTCCTAGTTTCATCTAGATAGTGATTATGAACCATGTCATTTGAACTAAACCTTGGCATGTTCTTAGAACTATTCCTAGATTCGCTAGATGCAATCATATGATCAGGTTTTGTAAAAACGCATTCTCTTCTCTTAGGCAAATAGTATTGAGTTACTGGTCTTGACAAATTGTTATTCACATCAACTTGGGAGGCAAACCGTGGTTTTGACATTTAAGGTCTTTAAGATTTAAACGCATTCGGTTGTCTAACAACTGATTGTTTTCTTAGTGATTGTAAAACCAGTTTCCCCAAGACTGATGTTTTAGCGAACTTAGTATCTACACTATTTCCTTTTAACTTCCTTAAGTCATTTTTTAAAGCAGCAATTGCAAAAACCTTTTCCTGAATATGAGCTTTTAAATCAGCATTATTAGCAAGCAAAAAAGTTGTTTGTTTTATGGTCTTAGATCTCGTAATTTTAATAGAATCATATAAATCGTTGTAATGCTTTTTCAAAGTCTCATTTTCCTTACGTAATTTAGCCACACTGTGTTCTAATTCGATGTTCATTGTTTCAAGTACATCAATTTCCTTTTTGATATTGGCTTTATTACTTGTTTCATTTAAATTTTGGACCATGATTTTTTTTTTTTTTTTTTTTTTTTTTTTTTTTTTTTTTATTTTTTTGTTTTTTTTTTTTTGTTTTTTTTTTTTTTTTTTTTTTTTTTTTTTTTTTTTTTTTTTTTTTTTTTTGTTTTTTTTTTTTTTTTTTTTTTTTTTTTTGTATATTTTTATTTTTTTTTTTTTTGTTTTTTTTTTTTTTTTTTTTTTTTTTTTTTTTTTTTTTTTTTTTTTTTTTTTTTTTTTTTTTTTTTTTTTTTTTTTTTTTTTTTTTTTTTTTTTTTTTTTTTTTTTTTTTTTTTTTTTTTTTTTTTTTGGGTGTTTTTTTTTTTTTTTTTTTTTTTTTTTTTTTTTAATTTTTGTTTTTTTTTTGTTTGGCCCTGATTTTAAAGCTTGATTTTGATATTTAAGTTCAAGAGCAATACAATGTGCTTCCATTCTTGAAAAATCTTTTTGAAATTGGGCAACGGTCTTTTTGAGTAAAATATTTTCAGACTCGAGTGATTGTTTTGAGTAGTCAGTTGTCTGGTTATCAAGTGATGAATCAAGTATAGGACTTTGAACTTAACATTGTTCAGGATACTGCTCAACTCTACCTTCATGAATGATTTCAGGTTGCTCAATATGTTGTTGTGCTATAGCAAAGATATTACATTCAACAGTCAATTGTACCTCAGCTATTGGCTCTTTGTCATATATAGGTCTAATATCTGCATCATCATCATCTGTATCATTCCCTCACCTGCTGCTGTCATTTTGCACTTCTGATTCTGTTCCACTGCTTTCTGTGACAACCAAATCAACATCTAATGCTTTACTCGAATCAATTGTACTCTCTTGCGTCTTCATCTGCCTTTTATTCACCCTTCTATCATATTGTCTTTGATGACGTGTTCTTTCAGCAACAGACTTCTTGACATTACCCATGTGTTAGAGTAGTGTATCTCTGAAGTGTTTAACCTCGATTCCAGTGTATTCAACAAAGTACTTTTCTGTCATCTAAATGTCATAATCCAAAGTAAACTATAAATCGATGAACCTCTGAAACTGGTTGTTTACCACCCAAAAGGCTGCCATGGATCCATCTTCTTGAAATTCATCTTTGTCAAGTTGATTTTGTAGTTGATCTACGTTGAGGAGCATTGTACTTGTAAATGTATCAACATCTTAACCAAAGAGTGACATGAATGCCCATTTGAATCCAGGTTTGATGCAAGTGCCTTTTAAGTCTTCTTTAGAAAGAACTTAAAGGTGTGAATGAAGAGATCAAAAATATGCCATGCATCTTTCTTTTGCTTTTGACATCTTGTGTTTAATTGCATGTACATCTTTTGTTGCAGAATCCAAGCTGCTTTCCTTTACTGATTTGCTGGATGCAGTCTTTGAATTACTGTCTTCTTTCTCAAAACAAGTATTTTGTATGACAACTAAATCAACTTTCAATGAATCAACATTCAATGCTTGAATTGGATTTGAATGATCTTCTTGTGTCTGCATCAACTTCTTTTGTTTCAACAATTGCAGAGTTCGTTGTTGATGAAGAATTATCTCACGCATGTATTTCCTAATGGAATCCATGTTACAGATCATTGCATCTTGGAAGGATTGAGCATTAAATCTTGTGTATTTCTGCATATGCTCTTTGAATTATGAATTGAAAGCATTTTTAAACTTTGTTCTGAGTTTTGTCAAAGTAGTGTTGCAATCAGTCTGAGAAGTTATATCTTTAGTAAGATGTTGTTCTAGTAAATCCAAGTCTTGAGAGAATGTTCTCTTGAAGATAGGCATGGTACCAAAATCTTGTAAAGTTTCTGAGAGAAACTTGAATTGTGACTTGACTTCTCTAAGACTGTTCATGCATCTACTTCTTGAAAGTTGTGTCTTCTCTTGAACTTTAGAAGTTGAACACCAAGAAACTGTGTCATTGTGAAGAACACTTGATGTTTGAGTTGGCATGGTGTTATTGGTATTTGGCATTTTGATGTTGTGAATGGATATTCGGATCTTAAGTATTTGAAGTGATTTAGTTGTGGTTTATGTTTTTAAAAAAATTCTAATTCGCCTTGCTAATTCACCTTGTTAAATAGCCTTGTTAAATCACCTTGTTAAATAGCCTTGTTAAATCACCTTGATAAATCGCCTTGTTAAATAACCTTGTTAAATCGCCTTGTTAAATAACCTTGTTAAATAGCCTTGTTAAATAGCCTTCGAAATCATTCACACATGTTCTCAGCATGACTTCCAAAGTCTAAATGGTACACTCACTCTGTCCATCAGTTTGAGGATGATAAGCCATACTCATATCTAGTCGCCTCCCCAACACAATCTGCAATGTATGCCAAAAGCGTGAAGTAATCGTCCATCATGGTTAGAGATGATTGACACATGCACTCCATGCCTTGCTACTATCTTATTAATGTAAAGTCTTGCTAACTTCTCCATCTTGTAATCTTCACGTATTTCCATAAAATGGGCTGACTTACTCAGTCTATCGACTATATCATAATTCGTATCATACCCACTACTTGATCTTAAAAACTTTTAATAAAGTCTATAGTTATTCCATCCCATTTCCACTCAGGTATCTCTAGCTGTTGCAACAAACTCGAAGGTCTTTGATGTTTCAGCCTTCACCTTTGAACAAGTTAGACAATTGCTAACATAGGTAGCTATATTCTTCCTCATACATAGCTACCAATACATACCTCTAAGGTCATAGCACGTCTTATTCGCTGCCAGATGTACCGAGGTACTCGATGCATGAGCCTCGTCCATAATTATCTTCCTCACATCACCTACTAATGGAACCCAAAAATTGTCCATAAAAGGTACATACCTCTATCTTCTTTCTTTTCCATTTGTTGGTCTAGGCCACGCAACATTTCTGCTGGCGCGTTCTCTACCTTGGACGCCTCGCCTTAAGCTGCCAATATCTTGTCCTTAACACTTGACTAAATAGTCATGGACATTGCTCATACTCGTCTCAGTTTCACTCTTTCTTTCCTACTTAACACATCAGCCACTACATTCGCCTTTCCTATATGGTAGCGAATCTCACAATCGTAGTCACCAAACAACTCAATCCTTCTTTGTTGGTGCATATTCTACTCCTTCTGGTCAAATATATGCTTTAGACTCTTGTGATCCGTGTAGATAACACTTTTCGTCCCGTACAAATAATGTCTCCAAGTCTTAAGAGCAAAAACCACCGCTCCTAGCTCCAAATCATGGGTGGTATAGTTATTCTCATGAATCTTTAGTTGTCATGATGCATATGCAATTACCTTGCCTCTTTGCATCAATACACATCCAAATCTTTGATTTGACGTCGCAGTAAACCACAAAGTCTTCTGATCCATCAGGCAACGACCATATTGGTGCATTACACAAATTGTCCTTCAGAGTCTGAAAAGCCTCTTCTTGTTCCATGCCCAACTAATACTTTTGATTCTTCTGTGTCAGTGAAGTAAGGGGTTTAGCAATCTCAGAAAAATTCATGATGAAACGCCGATAATATCCTGCCAATCCTAGAAATTATCGTATCTCGGATTATGAAGTCCCAGATAAACAGATCTTCTTAGTTTGTTAAAGCTTAGTTAACTTGGATAAATCCAAACTAACTATATGAGAAACCATGATTATGAATACTATAAGTTATGCGGAATCTAACTTGTAATACAAAGAAGAACAAAGAATAGTAAAAACTTTAGATATATTGATTGCAAATATTCTTCTATGTTTACAGAATAACTAACTAATGAAATTGTTACTTCCTAACTATGTCTAGGGTTCCTTTTATACACCAAGGAAACCCTAATGGGCTTATAAAACGCGTACAATGATAATGCATATCTATTCCTAATATATCTCATGCATATCACTTTAGCAATACTAACTATATAATACTAACAACACTAACTATTAACTAACAGTACTAACTATACTGGCAGTACTAACATTTGTACTGACAGTACTAACTAATATAACTAGCAGTACTAACTACTTAGTCTATTTCTTCAGTCTTTAGCAGTAGTATCAATCTTGAACCAGCAGTAGTAAAGTAGTAATAGCAGTAGTAACTCAAAATTCCCAACAATCCTCCCTTAAACTTGATATTTACTTGTCAATCATCAAGTTTCTTCAGTTTAAACATATTGGTCATTAGGAGGATGTATCCAAACATTTTACTACTCTTCAAGCATTGATTTGATATAAGCTCAAATGCCATAGTACTTTCTTCTTCAGCATCTAACTGCAAGTTCAGCACCTTCTCCAATAATTCCTTGATCAGTAGGTACTTTTTCTCTACTAGCATATTAATCTCAATAGGTGTACCATCCATAAACAGAGTGTGAACTCCACAATTTTCATGCAATTTCCATTTCATCAATTTCCAATCCAGTTGATTCTTCCATAATTCATCTTTTTCATCTGGGTCAAATAGCATCCTTAGAGATCTCCCAAAAGCAACAAATCATGTCCTTCAAGAGGATGATCTTGAAACCTTTCCTGAACTAACCTGTATAGGTCATTCAAGTCTTGCCTGTCAAGTCTTCTTAAGAAGGCTTGCATGTCTCCATGATAGCTTGAACTTCCATCAGCCCTGGTAAATTTGTAAACATACATGTCTTTTGCATCCATATTTCCCAGCAACTTATATTCCCAATTTACAATAGAAAATCTTCTAGATAGTGGTTTATAGTTCACTTTACTGTCATCACCAGAAATTATCTTTAAGCTTAACCTGAGTTCTTCCTTCTCCTTCTCATACTCTGCTGCTTCTTCTTCTCTAACATTCTTTACAGATTTCATTACTTTTGGTTTCTTGGGTGACTTCTATGTTGCATATGATCCTGCAACTCTTTTCAATCTTTTACCTGACTTCTGAACTTCTTTCTCTGAATCCATTAGTATAAAATCTTGATTCCTCTTTTGTTGTCTTTCATACAACTCATGGATTTCTTCATAAGTCTTTCCTTTCAGCTGACTGTGTTTGTAACCACCTGTGTTTTTAGATAAGTCATCATAAGATTCCTCAACTGTGTTTTAGTAGGTGGTTTACTTCTGATCTCTGTAGCCCTTTAATCAGCTCTAAACTTCCTTTGTGTTGCTATTGTCTCTACAAAAAATTATGCTGTTTCTTCAATGGTAAATTGCTCTCTCTCTTCCTGTTGAAGCTTTATAGCAAACAACGCATCAACATCAATTCTGGCTTGAATTTCATCAAACTCTTTAGTCAAAGCAGCATTAGTAGCTTCTTCTTGTCTTTGTCTTTCTATTTGAGCTCTGTCCAACTCTGCCAACTCTTCCTCATGCAATCTTTGAGCTAACTCTACATCACTTTCAATTTGAACTAACCCTTGATCTCTGCTTTTTTACTTTCTTTGGTTCTTCTTCAACCAATACACTCTTACCTTTATCTTTTGGATCAATCTTTGGAAGAGGTTAAAGTGTAGTTATTGATCTGACAGGTCTAGAAGCTTCTTCCACATTTCTAAACTCAAACCCTGTCTCCTTAGCTTTAACTTCCCTCATCTTGATCAAAGTTTGAGCCATAGCCATAGTAACATCCTCATCATCAAAGACTGTTGCTATTGTAGGAGGAGTAGATGGAGTAGCAACACTAACTTTTGCCCTAGCAGTACTAACTTGATAAGCAATACTAACATGTAAAGGTCCAGTAGTAGTTATTTGTTCAGCATTAAGCACATCAAAATCATTATCTTTAAACATTGGCTTTGTCTTGTCACTGCTCCTCCCCTGTTTGGATGCATCCTCACCCAAACTTGTGTCAGTAGAAGTCTCAACTCTGCCTTTAAATAATCTCCTCTTCATAGGTTGTGGGGTTCTTGCCTTTCTCTTCTTTTCTAGCCTCTTGACCCTCAATTTCAATCTGTTGATCACCCTGTCTTGAGCAGTCTTTGCTTCCTTTAAGGCAAAACCATTTGGTCCAAGATACATAGTTTCCATCAATTCCTTAATTAGTTCCATTCTACCCTCATCACTTCTAGGTGTGTTACATCCTGAGAGAGGTAAATCATAAGGTGTAGGTGGTACATTATCCGTCAATTTAAAATGATATTCCATACTGCCCTTCCCACTTCCAGATGTGTGACCTTCTAAGAGAGGTGGTTCATTGGGCTTTTCAAGCACTCTTTCAGACCTAGTCTGAGCATGAGCACCCCCATGGTATCTTGGCACCTGGGACTGCCACATGTATCCATTCCCTGAGGAATGTCAACATTAGGCATTGTCGTGGTCTGGGTCTTAATTATGTTATCAATATCATGTGCAACATCTAAGCTAGCAGCAGTAGTGATAGCCCTTTCCACACTGTCACCCCCCTCCTTATGGACAACCTCATCTACTCCAAGGTCTTGAGGTACACTAGTCTGAGGTAACTTAGTGTCCTTGTTGGTTCTCTTACGTTTTTGAGTCTGTTTTCTTTTTTTCTTTGATATGTAAGTTGTTTTTGGAGATTAGAGTATTTGCTCAATGTGAGCTTCAGATTGAGGTTCATGAAAAACTAATGGAGGTGTTTCAGTTTGAAGTGGTTCTGTTTGAGGTTCAGAAACATTTGGTTGTAAAGTAGAGGGTGTGGGTTGGGGTTCAGGGGATGTTGCTGAACCTTTACTCTCAGGTGCTTGGTTTTGCACCAACATGGAGTCAAAAAGTGGAGTATCTTTTCCTAAAAATTTGGTACTCTGCCTTGCCATATTTGAGAAAACCTTTTTACTATGTTTGGGTGTCTCATAAGTATCATTAAAAGGTTCTGGTAAATCTTTAAGCTGGTTATTCAAAAAGAGTTATAAAACCTTGATGCATTAAAATCTCTTTGGATCAAGATCCTCAACATACCATCAAAAAAATTAATTTAGAAAATTAAACTTTTAACCCTTTGCTAGACATATAACTGCTGAAGCCAAATTAGTTGAAAACTCATTCCAAGCAGTTGATTTTAAACTTATACAGTGAATGATGGTATGTATCCGAAACTTCCATTGAGGTGAGAATGAACCTTTTTGAAAAGTAAGTTTTGTAGAAAGCTGTTCATATCCCATCAATGCAAGGTTTTCAAAAATTTCATTATTTGTTAGGCAGGTAATACCATCCTCATCATTAAAGAGAAGATCACTTCTCACTGATGATTCTGATATAACCACAGCCTTACCATCAACAATAGCATGTATTTGCTACACTGAATTGACTGTTTTAGAAGTGGCAGTATTCCAAAACTATTCAATGTAAGAAGCATAGATAGTGGGACTTACAGTGTGAGCATAATTAATTGAACATGTAGACAGGAAGTCCACTATCTGATGAAACTCAACGTTTTCCTCTGACTTTTCCAAACAAGCGACCATGTTGTGTTGATCGATAAACTTCAAATCCGCCATATAGTGATTGATACAAGAGAAGGGTTCTAGGTTTAAGTTCGTTGATGAAAATATGAGGGTTTGGCAAAGTTAATTGAGATATTATGAAGAGAGCTTAAGGGTGTGATTGGACCGACTAAATAAACTTGATCCTTTAAATTAAAGAAAGAGTAAAATATAAGGAAAGATCAAGAATTATCCAATTCATAGACCCCTATAAGCAAGTTGTTGGCGGAAATATCTCAACGGTAATAATTAATTAATGAAAATATGTTATGCCCCAAACAGTATTAACGGTAACAAGCAGTACTAATATTAGCCTGGCAGTATTAACTTTTTGACTTGCAGTACTAATATTAGTCTAACAGTATTAACTTGTTCTCTAATAATTATGCAATAACATGCCTCTATTCATCACAAGCACACTAGAAATAACTAGATAGACATGTGAGAATTCATGAGGATCCATATCTATGCATAGCCCATGAATAAAAGTTAAGAACTCTTAACCAAACCAACATACCAGTTTTAACCCATCCCACTTAAGACATCCAGTTGTTTATGATCACACCAAATCCAACCATATTGCTTTGCTTAACCTGCATATGCTTCTTGGCAGTATTAAGTTCTGACTAACAGTATTAAAACTAGCAGTATTAAGTGTAACTAGCAGTACTAGTTATACCTAGCAGTACTAATCCTTAAGATATCAGATTAAGCTTCAAATTCGTCTAAAGAGCATCTCCAAACCATGTCAAGCATCAATCCCACCTCATGACAACTAGCAGTACTTAACCAAGCCCTTATCCCCCCCCCCGCGCAGAAAAAACTTTGTTGTACCAGCAGTACAAAGTTTCTTCAAATAAGAGAAAGCTAAGCCCAGCAGTATTAAGTAACTGATCATTATGTTGTACTACCAACTTCCCAATCCAAATAACACTTGTGTCTAATCCGCTGCACTTATACACCATTAACCTCCCCTGAGACCATGCAACTACAGATTAAGCATATAAATGCTTGCTACCAGAAAATTAAATCTACTCACATCAAAGCTTTAGAGAGTAACCAATCAGCTACATTATTATCAGGGTTTATCTTGACCATCCTCGAATCACTTCCACCAAGCAAACAAAACCTCCATCAATGGCTTATAGGGAGCATAAAGAAGTCTTTGGTCCCTGTCATATGCCTGGAACATCCACTGTCAAATATTCCTTTGTTCTTCAAAGCTTGTTGTGGATTTCCTTGCAAAAAAGTAAGAGAGTCAGTGTCTCTTGGGGACCCAAGCCAATATTGACTTCTTAGTCTGCTTGTGGATCTATATAATTTACTCTTTTAAGACCCATGATCCACTATTGTCTTTGGGAGACTTCTTTTAAAATCAGTCATTTTAGGTCTCCAAACACAACCTGCTAAGGCCTTAACAGCAGTGACCTTGGTTCCCTTAGCAACACTAACTGCTGTTTGCCCAGCAGTATTAACACCATTTACTCTGACAGTATTAACTTTTTTGTTTGAAATCCTGGTATTTGGTGCTGTTGATATATAAAAAGATCTTCTAATAGGAGAATGAGACTTATGAAAAGCGTTTGTTCTTAATTTTGAAACATTCACTCTATTTGTATGGGTAGCAGTATTAACTGGTCTGAATGTACTAGTTGACGTTGTTGCTCTTAGAGAGCTTTGCTTGGCAGCACTAACTATACCTTCAAACCTTGTTAAAGACTACAGCTGGAAACAAATTTATTTTGATGATTTATTCTCTGAGCACTGTTCTAAACTTGTCTAATTTCCCTTTGATCAATATTTTTTTTCCATATTTTTCAAAACAAACTTTTTATCCATTCTCTTTTCATGAAAATCATAGTCTTTTATTAGATGGCTGTAACTGCCACAAACAAAACAGGTTTTCTTTATAAACCCAAATCCTAACCTCAGTTTTTGAGTCATTTTCCCATTCTAATCTCTTCTATCTACCTTAGGATTTTGAGTGATTATCCTAGGTTTTTCAGCTTGTTTAGGTTTAACAGATTCATTCCTAGCATTAGTAAACTCAATCCTTTTAAGACTAGGTTTGTCTGTTGCTTGCAAATCATTAGATTGAAAAATGTCCTCATCATCACTAACCCAATCTTCAATGATAACTCCACTAGGCCTAACAGATTTAACTCTAGGCATTTCTACACTAGTATTGCTAGTTTGAGAGGTACTTGCTTCAACTTGAGACATACTAGCACTAGTCTTATTTGCTGTAGGCCTATAAACAGAATCATCCAATCCTGCAAAAGATAGGTCAGCTAGTGGAGGCATGTAGTTCCCAGTTAAAAGAGGAGGAACAACATGATATCCATTATCCTTTTTGAACCTATCATTTGTTTGATTGTCATCTCCATCACTTGAACGACTATCAAATACACTATTAAACAATTCACTACCACTTGAATCATTTTCATTCAATTGATCTCCATATCCTAGACCAGTTTTATCTTTAGCACTCAATTGACTATTGATCAGTTTATTTAAGTTTTTAGAAGATGTTTCAAACTGTTCTAGTTTAGCTTTCAAATCATCTTTTTCTCTTAAGGTTTCATCTAACTGATTTATAAGTCTAGTGATAGCATTACTTTTGTCTTTTACTTAAGATCTAAGACTAAATCTTTTCTCATAGACAACATCTTTTTCTGATGACCAATTAATAGTGGCCTCTATAGATTCTAGGCCTAATTGATAACTACAATTTCTAGACTAAGCCTTACTAAGAGTTGTCGCTGTTCATAACAAACTATTCTTTGAAGTTTTTCATATAGTTTTCCACACAATTTTTAGAAAAAAGATTATACTCTGTGTCAGACCCTGAGGAGTATGCAGTGTAGGCCCATGAGAGCAAACTCATTGTTCATCTTGAGCTATATAACCCATTAATATCCCAGTCCATCTGGACAATCAAAGCATTGCCTGAACAACCAATGCATCAAGGTCTCCACTGTACAAGTCCTTCTTGGTAATGTCCCCTTGCCTCCTATACCCTGCATCTCCATTCCTGTTCCCTTGATTTCTTGGTGCTCTACATTCCCTTGCAAAATGGACCCTTTCTTATGACAGTTTAACAGCATTCAACATTTGTTTTTATCAAAACATACAGGTTCTTTGCATTGAAGATTAACTTTCTACCCAGTCCTTCCTTATAAAATCAGCTTAACCCTCATAGAAAGCATGGCCACCTTCCATTTAAGGTCCATTCTTCCAAATCATCAATCAATCTGCCCTAGGTCCTTCATCATCCAGTTGGTGGGACTATTTGACTGATTAGCAAAGAATGAGAAATATTGATCATCAGTATATGATGATGAAGAGGCTTGTCTCTGAGAATTATGGCCTGATGCATTAGAAACACCATTAGCAGTATTAACTTCATTACCGCTGCTAATGTCTTCTGCAAAGAGAAAGGCCACATTCTGAGAGTTTAAAGATGATCCAGAGGAACCTTTGATATCAGCTTCAAACACTTTTAGGTTATTGTATAGATCATCAATATCCAAATCATCTAACCATCTGTTGTCCTCATAATCAAGGCTACATTGTTCCATGATAAAGGTTAAGCTCTTAAAAATTTCTGATTTCAATCTTCATTAGAAACAACGCACTATGAACTCGTAGGCTAGATAAGTTTTTGAACCTATCCATATGCATTATCTAGCCTTCTGTTGCAGAACAAAAAGTTTTCAAATTATTGCTTCAAGACATTCTTCTGCATCTTCTTAGATTCAACATTACCACCAAACCTACTCTTGATAGCAGCCCACAGAGTCTTTGCATCCTTTATTGCATGGAACCTTAGTTGATACTCATCAAGAATAGCCAAAAGAAGAATGCTTTTAGTTTTTCTTTCTCTTTGTCTTGCTAATAGTGCTTGAGCAGTCTTTGGAGGTACTTCAGTTTCAACACCATTTTCATCTGTTGTTACTTGTATAGGACCATCACCATTCAAGATCACTTGCCACAAACTATAATCTGTGTTAGTGAGATACTGCTCCATCCTCATGCTCCAAAGGGTATATTCACCCTTCTTGAGGATAGGAAGTTTTACAGTAGACACCATTTGAGGAGATTCTACTGGTGCTATTTGTGTTGCAGGTTCTTCACCAGACATTGTGTATTATAGGAAGAGATCTAGATCTGATAAAGTTCTTCTTATTCAGAGTTTCTCCACAAGCTCTGATACCACTTGTGAAGTCCCAATGAAACGGATCTTCTTTAGCCTGTTAAAGCTTAGTTAACTTGGATAAATCCAAACTAACTATATGAGAAACTATGATTGTGAATACTACAAGTTATGCGGAATCTAACTTGCAATACTAAGAAGAACAATGAATACTAAACTTGAATATATTGATTGCAAATATTCTGCCTAGGTTACAGAATAACTAACTATAAATTGATATGTGTTTGCTGTGAAAATTGATATCTCTAACTATGCCGTAGGGTTCCTTTTATACACTAAGGAAACCCTAATGGGCTTACAAACCGCGTTAAGTGATCATGCATATCTATTCCTAATATATCTCATGCATATCACATAAGCAGTACTAACTTCTTATACTAACAGTACTAATAAACTAACTAGCAGTACTAACTATAACTAACAGTACTAACTATTACAACTAGCAGTACTAACGACTTAGTTTATATTCTTCAATCTTCAGTAGCAGCACAAATCTTCAAATAGCAGTACTAAGTCCATCAGCAGTATAACCTTGTAGAAGCTCTTAATTCCTAACAGATAAGCATTGTGCGAGCAGCCTCGACGAGTGTTTGATTACGTCTTTCAACAACACCATTTTGTTGAGACATTCAAGCAATTAAAGTTTTATGAATAATGCCTAACTTTGCATAAAATACCCTTAATGTTTCATTTTTGAATTCAGTTCCATTATCAGTTCAAATCGTTAGAATTGAAGCCTTTACATTCCTTTAAACTTGATTAACAAAATTGATAATCATATCTGGAGTCCCATCCTTGGTGCGAAGAAAGTATACCCATGTGTACTAAGAATAATCATCAATGATCACGAGAATATATTTCTTACCATTGATACTTGCAACTCTCATTGGCCCACACAAATCCATATGAAGTAATTCGAGTTTAGATTCGGTGCTTGGAACCAACTTAGGTGGAAGTGAAGCTTTCTTTCTTTTACCTTGTTCACAAGCTGAACATAAATGGTTGTTGTGGTACTTCAATTTCGGAAGCCCATCAACTAGATCATGTGAAGTAAGTTGGTTAATGGTGCCAAAATTCAAATGAGACAACCGATGATGCCATAACCAAGATTTTGTTGATGTGGCTCTAGACATTAAGCACACTAGAGAATAAGCCGCCATCTCAGAAATGGAGATAGTATAAATATTTGAATCTTGAGAACCCGTAAGTAAATAATCTCCTTCTAAATTCCGAACATAACACGTGTTTGATCAAAAGGCAACTTCTAAATCTCTGTCACAAAATTGTCCAACCGAAAACAGATTATACCCAAGTCCTTCAACATAATAGATATGACGAATAGTGATATTGCCTTGAACATAATCTCCATAGCCTGTGATTGTAGCGAAATGATCATTCCCAAAGCAGACTATTCCTATGAATTTCTCAATGAAATTTCTTAGCAGTTAAAGATTGCTAGTCATATGCCTTGAGCATCCGCTATCAACAATCCACAACATAAGCTGGATTACCTGCATTACATGACACAAATACAGATGGAAGAGTGGATGGTTTGGCTACCCATTTGTTAGTGGTAACAGGTGTGTTAATCTTAGATTTAACACTGGTTCAACACTTATACACATTAGATTGTGATTTCACTGTTTTGCTTTTAGGTGTCCAATTAAAACCTTGTTGATATTCAAACCACTTTTGCTATTTTCTGCTTGTTGCTATTTTATTTTTCATGTAACTATTAAGTATCCTACTTTGACTAGATTTCTAAGATGCTGGCGACACACTGGAGACCTTAGTTATTGTTGTTGGGGTTTTAGCAATACTGAGTCTAGATTTTGCAACTACAAATGTAGCTCCTAAACCTTTAGATTTTGCTATTATAGGGGAAGTGAATAAGGCTCTTGTTAGGATGAAAAGTTTATTGATGTTGTTTGGAATTACTACTGTTCTTATTGATGTTAATGTTGCTCAGTCAAAGTTAGTGCTGCTGGAGAATTTCAATAAAAATTATTTTAAGTGTTTAAGACTGCTGGTGAAGTTACAACTGTCAGTACAA
>BQNB010110282.1:0-22586 GCA_026074375.1 Tanacetum coccineum
CGTCGATCGATGATTAATAACGATAAATGTGTCGGGTTTTAATAAAATTGAGTCTTATAATATTTATATATATTTTTATAATTGATATAAAAATATAATATTTTATATTTTTAAGAATGCAAAAATGGCAATATATACCCTCGATTTATAAACTTTTACAAATTTAGTCCTTTATATATAAAGTATATATAATTTAAACCTTTAATTTTAGAACTAGGCAAAACAGCCCCTCATAGTTATATCTTTGGAATAATGACATTTTCAGCCCCTCTAGTTATAAATTTCAGAAAGTTATGATATATACCCCTATGCATGGAAAATGTATAGTTTTTAGTCCAAAATCCATAATATTGATAATTTTTATTTAGAAGTCAATTTTGCAGGTTATAGCTTATTAGAATAAGCAAAAATAAGATGTTCTAACGTAACAAAACTTTAGAAAAAGGATTCGTTAGCTAGATAATCAAAACATGTCGTTTTTAAGGTTTTAACAAAAAATGCATGGGTTTGGGGATTCAAGGCTTGAACAAAGGACTTACACATGATATAACCAAGCTAATAAGAGTTCTAAAACAGATCATGAGCTTATAGAACAAGGTGAGGAATTACAAATTTGAAAACGGGTCGAAAAGGGAGGGTTTTGGTTCGTGCGCCTAGAAACGACTTCAAGGATTTCTTTTTCTTGATTCTCGGCTTCAAATTTGCTGAGTTCTTCCTTCTTTAATCTTCCTTGGTCTTCCTTGATCTTGTTTTAGACTCCATTTAAGTGTATGATAAATTTTGAGGTGTGTTGAATGGAGTGGGGGTCTCGGCTATATATAGGGTTCGAACCCTTGGTGGCCAAGTTTATGGCTTGGAGTAAGGACCAAGGTTGTAGAGTAGTGACTAAGGAAAACCCTAGGGTGATTAGGAAGAGCTAGAAACTAGCTATGAAAGGTGTGGAGGTGTGGAGAAGGGTGCGGCTGCCAAAGGGTGACAAGGAGGTGTTTGTTTACTTGGTGAGCAAGTGTGGTGATGGAGGTGCTTGGGAGGTTGCTTTGTGATGTGGTGGTGAGGTCATGGTGGTGCTAAGATACTAGCTTGAGGTGCTTGATTGATTAAAAATGGGTTAAAATGAAAATAAGGGTATGTCGGGTTGGTTTTGATTTTAGGTTAGGGTTTTTGGTTTTAATTCGAGTTAGGGTTAGGGTTTAGGATAGCTTAAGGTTTAGGATTAAGGTTTAGGATTAAGATTAGGGTTTAGGATTAAGGTTTAGGGTTTAGGATTAAGGTTTAGGATTAAGGTTTAGGTTTAAAATTAAATTAGGGTTTTAGGGTTTCGTTTAGGGTTTAGGGTTTAGATTAGGGTTTTAGGGCGATTTAAGGTTTAGGTTTAGGGTTTAGAAGTTGTGCATTGAGTGTTGTACCTTATACTAAAGAGGTGGTACAAAATCTAGAATGAAAATGGTGGAAAATGAGCTTATTTGAATTCATGCATTGTTGATTTGTAAATTGAGTATTTAGGACTTGTACGTTGACTTGGAGAGAAAATATAATTCAAATATTGTGCATTGTACACTTGTACACATGCTTGAAGGTTTGCACACTCATTTTATATGTATACATTACATATAGTTAGGGTTTTGGAATAAACATTAACGGATAATGTTCATTTAGTAATAATGTTATGAAAACTACGTTAAATAGATAACGTACATAGTATAGAGGATATTAAAATATAGACTTGACATATTAGGTTGTTTACTTGGCATAAATGTAGATATAAATGGCATTGGTAGGTTGCATGAGCTCGTTTACTTTAGTTATGTTAACTACGTCACATAATGGAATAAAGCAAAAAATTTCCCTGTAAAAAGGTGGTATATATATAGATGGATGTTACAGTGCATCTAATTTAATAGATGGATAATTACATTGATGAAAATTATAGGTTGTTATAAAGTGGATCCTTTTTTATGAATATCGATAATAGTAGTACTAGGACTACTCCTATTATTGATACAATCGGGAAGTTTGAAGAATTACTTACTAGTGGGAAAGCTATTCTTGTGGATGAAGCTAGTAATCCTTTGAAGAAGGTAGAGTTTCCGGATGATTATGATAGTGAAAATGAGATTGCATCAGTTGATAATGATATGGCTCGTTCCATGGCTTTAGAAATGGTGGGCTTTGGCACTCAAAGTTTGCTGGAACAATGGAGAGATTCGTATGGTAATGGTGACTATGATAAAGACCCATACGATGATGATATGTACAAAGGTTAGGATCTTTCTCAAGAGCTTCAAGCTATATGTGATAATCTAGATATTCAAGTTCGAGGTCGCAAGAAGAAATAAATTTATGTTTCTTTTGTCTAGTCATTTTATGTACATTCATTTTAGGAAGTATCTTTGCCCATGTAACAGGCGGAGATGCCAGACTTACCCTCGTCCCTTGTACTTAAATATTTTTTGGTGTAATAAAATTTACCGGGGAAACCCTTTACCAAAAAACACCTAACCCATTTAAATAATCAGGTCAGTTATGTCAACCTTAACCCGTTTACACATAACTAGAACCTGACCCATTTAACCCGTATATATACTTGGGTTGGCGGGTTAAATATGTTTCACCGGTTAAATAGGTTAAACTGGGCTTTTGGTTAACTCATTTAACCCGTTTTATTAACAAAAGTTGGCACATTACATGGGTTAGACATGTTAAACGGGTTTGCGGGTCGACCTATTTAACCTATATAATAAAATATAAATAATTTTTAATTACGAAAAATTCTTAAGCGGGTTGACGGGTCGACCCATTTAATTTATTCACAACCCAAACTAGACTTTTTAATAAACAGGTTATTTGGGTCGACCCAAACCTGATCTGAATCTATTGAGACTCAACCCGAACCTGTTAATTTCTTGTCGGTTTCAAATCGGGTTTCGTGTCGGGTCTGAAATTTCCACCCCTAATATAGAGGGACTTTATGTGATTAAAAGGGGCAATTTAGGGGATTAAAAGAAAGGAAACAAAACTAAACTTGTTAAGCTACTTGTATTTTTTTTTTGAAAGGCAAAGCTACTTGTATTGTATTAGGAATGTTTGGACACACTCTATAAATACAATATACCCTTAGAAACAATTTAGTTGATCTTTCCTCTCCTTTTTCTAACCCTAAAATCAAACATCCTAACCCCTTAGGGTTTATGGGTTGTTTTTCCATAAACACTAAACCATGTGTTTTGTTGTTTGATCGTGAATCAAAAACTAGCATTTTCAGGTTGTAATCCATGACGTGTAGTATGGACTATTCAATAAAGAACACCTATTTTGGTGTTTAGTATGGTTTTATGGGGTTTATTGATCGAGAACAAGGTGTTCTTTAAGCTCCATTGTTGCTCGAATTAAGAACCGAGAGTTACATAATTCGGTTATTGTATATGTTAATTAGTTACATCATACACATCCCTTTAGGACCATTTCTACTGCGTAATATTTTTGGGTAAAGGGTTATCCCGGTAAAGTATATTAAAACCAAAAAAGTTAAGTACAAATAGAATGTGGCTGAAGTACCACATTTACCTCAAGCTAAAAAGCTTGATAATCTCCTAACCTAGTGCTTATGACCGACCATAAACACTTACAACTCTAGAAACAACTAATAATTAAAACTAGAACAAATAAATGACTAAACCAAACAAGCTTACCAGCAACAACCATGAAAGTAGATGAACTTTCAGCTGTTTGTGTACTATGAAGTAAGTTAGCCGATTCGTCATATATATTCTCAACATCTTCTTCGCTTTCATAATCTAAGGCAGCATAAGAATTAGACATAGTGATATTACCTTCTTTATTAGAAGCAACAATAACCTGATGTTGGTTCTTCAACATAGAGATGATGATGTAGACGTATTACCAGGATTGGTAACTCCCTTTTTGGCACGCTAGTAGTCGCCTTAGGCTCATACCTGACAGTCTGTTTAACCGAGTAACCACCAAACTGTCCACCATTAGTGGACTTTGTTTTACCCTTATTCTTCTTTTTACCCACAGTTTGGAATCCATCATTAGTCATCTCAACAGTAGGAGTAACAACAGTAGGAGGAACCGACACCTTTTTAGGGAATTAGGCTTAATCATGGCCAAATATCCTACATAGGTCACATCAGGGTGGCTTCCATTCATACGCAATAGAAATAGTTTCATTAGTAAACCCTGGGTCGTCAATTAAAGGAACACCCATAGTAAGACTATCTTTAAGAACATTATTCGGATTAATTTCAATCAAACATCGAGCAAAACTACTTCTTCCTCATGACTCAATACACATAGAGGAAGTATAGGAATCAAGCATAATAGGCTTAAAAATTTGAGATGCACTGATGCTTACACCATCTTCTAAAAACACTTGAATAGGAACATCATGAATCTTAACCCATACCAGAGTATTCTTCCTTACATAAACACGTATTCATAGTCCATTTCATCAAAATGATAGGGCTATTATGAATCATCCATGGCCCGTTCTCAAGAACATCCTCCAAACCTTTTGAAGTTTTGAATTGAAAAAAGAAGAAACCCTTGGAGTTCATCATTATTCAAGTTAAACCATATTTTCCCCAATTGTTTCACACATACTATTCCACCACCGGACACGCAATACGTTTGCCAATAAAATAGCCATACAAAGTATTAGCAAATCGGGTACTAATCATTTCAACAACTTTTCTAGGTATAGAAAAATTGTCCACTGCGTAATATTAAGTGTAATATAGGTTATTAGATAAAAAATCCCAACAATTTTCACAAGGTAACTGACATTTTCTCTAGAATCACTTCCTGCTAGAAGATTTCTAAGACGTACTTGGACTTGTCCTATATCCCGGTCAAAAAAATCTCCCATCATGCTTGATCTCACATAAGATGATGTAATATTTGTGAATTGAAGCAATATTATATTCCATCCTAGAATTCCAAATGGGACAAGTATTACCTTTTATTGCGATTTGGGTATGATATACTGGGACTGTTCTTTCTCTCCAGCGAGCCATACAAGTGGGTAAGGGTCCATGCGGTACCGAAGTGTTTAACGTTGACAAGACCTTTTCTGGAGTGGATGACAATCTCTAACTTGCAAGATTCCATTATTTTATGCTAGTGTTTGATTGTTTGAAATGAAACACGAAGAGAGGGCTATTTATAATGGGTTTCAACTTTTATTACAAGTTGTTCTTCAATTATTACGGTTACATATAGACTTGAAAACTTCAAGACCCAACCATATATATTCATTAGATTATTCCTTTTCACAAAATAATACTGTGGAAAGCTACCATAGCATTGGTCCTTATACTTTAGAGGTCAACACTTGTAGAGTCTGGACCACTATGTGTATAGGTTTAGTTTATCGTTAGAATTAAAATGGATTTCAACTTATGAAACTATTGTTTGGTTTATGAGTTATGCTGGATGTCTCTAACTCCAACTTCATCTTCTACAACTAAACATAACAAGCAATATCAATGATATGATATGCTCCGTTTCTCTAACTCAAATTAAGTGCCAGCCAGCCAGAAAATAGTCATTAAAGACATTTAGACTAGTTCATAATAAAAAAGTACTAATTGTTTCATGATGGAAACCTTGAGCCGGAAAAGGTTTTGTCAAATAACACATTCAGAGATGGCCAAGAAACTTCTTCCTTTTATTGATCTTCCATCATCAATTTATACAAAGTTACAGGTCATATAAATATGGATAGTCTACCTATATATTGCTAATATACAACGGCCTATGTATCAATGCCAATAATAAAAGATACACAAACTATACAAGAAGAATAAAAGATTTGCAATATATCATTACATTAATACCCCTCTCAAGTTGGAGCATGTGGATTTCAAATGCCCAACTTGCCAAGAAAAAAAATCAAACTCTTTCTTTCTTAGGTAAAGGGTTTCCCTGGTAAATTTTATTACGCCAAAAAACAGTTAAGAACAAGTAATGAGGGTAAGTCCCACATCTCCGCCCGTTACATAGGCAAAACAACTTCCTTTAAGGAAGGAACACAACTAGATTAGACCTAAAAAGAAATAATAATACAAGAAGATTATTTCTTCTTACGACCCTAACTTTAATATCCAAATTATCACAAAAGGCTTGAAGCTTTTCAGGAATTTCCTGACCTTCATACATATCATCATCGTATGGGTCGTATTCGTAGTCATAGTCTTCGTAAGAATCCTTCCATTGCTCAAGCAAACTTTATGTACCATAGCCATCCTTCTTAGCCAAGAAACTAGCCATTTCATTATCAACTGAACCAGCCTTATCATCACTATCATCGTCAACCTTTTTTAAAGGTTTTCCTTCATTATCCACCAAAGTAACTTTCCCATCAATAATTAATTTTCAATCTTATCAATTTTCTCAATAGTACTAGGACTATCATAATCCACATTCCAGAATGAAGATCTACTATAGTTTGCCGCTTGGCTGGCCAATTGTGAAGTTCCCCCATTGGTACCCAATTTCACATCATTTTCAATCGAAGTAAGCACATCAAAAGAGTTTGACTTACTAACCTCTTTAGTAGGCTCCACATTTTTCTTCTTATTCCCACTAGTGTTGGTAGTAGGCTTTTTAGAGACAGGTTGATAAACTTGTTGTTTTGTTGGTTTAAATCACATCTTTTGGCCAACCAGAATACCTTTAGGCGTTTGACTAGGCTTTTTCAGATTCTTCGTCTCACCATTACCTAAATTCTTTAGACATTTCTCATGAACATGGCAAAAAACCTTACAACACATGCACCTAAAAGGTTTCTATTCATACTCAACATGAACATTACATGCATAGAAGCCCTCCCTAGTAATTTTTGTCATGCCACCATAATGTTTTCTTTCAACTCCACATCAACTCGAAGCTCAATCATAGCATTAGCATAGCTTGACCTACCTCATAATTGCAATCACATATCAAACGTATAAGAGTCAAGCATTATAAGAGTACTTAGTTTAGTAGCAATGACACTCAATTCATCCTCGCTAAACGTCATAACAGGGACACCATGGAGTTTAACCCAAACTGGAACAATGCCAACATCTTCTTTTAATAAGTTCACATCCGGAAGCCACTTCTTCAGAATAAGTGGGTTATTACGAAGAAACCACAGTCCATTTTTAAGCATTGCATATTAAAAAGAGCATAACCCGGAAGACGAGCTAAACATTTATCAAACCAGACCATATTTACCCTACGTATTCCTAACGTAGTTAGCAATGACAGGGTAGGCCACCCGCTTTCCTAAAAAAACTATATGAAGTAGTAGTAAAACATTGACTAATAGCTCTAATAGATTCCTCTAAGACAACCACATCAATCCGATTATCCTTGGTGTAAAAAAGTACGAAAATTCACTTTCGTCCTACTTGGTTTACCAGTAACATTAGTGATGACATCAAATATTGTCACTTATAGCATCGTTTATTCCATGTAAATTACCCATTTGATATAATTATTGCATGATTGGTACTTAATCTGTTATATTAGTTATTTGCAGTAATTATGGAGCAATTGGTGAAGATTAGCTAAAAGGCGCACATTTTGGAGCTCAAACGAAGAAATCAAGAAACCTACTGATCTCATATTCAATACGCCGTATCCATCCAGAAGATACGGCGTATCTGCGCCTAAACTTCATAAGAAACCACGAAGACACAATCATTTATACGCTGTATTCAGAAGGCATCATGCAATTGCACTATAATTACTGCAAATCTTCACCAATTGCTCAAAGAACATCCTGGAAGATGACAAACGTGGTCCCTACTCCAAGTGAACTCTAATATGCTGTATCGACCTCAACGGATACGGCGTATCGACCCTATTCCAGTAGCTATAAATACAAAACCCTAAACACGACTTTAGGGTGTGCTTAATCATATTTTTGAAACCATAATCATAGAGGATGATTTTTAGAGGCTGAGAAGAACAAAGAAGGTTAAGAAAAGCTCTTAATCATAAAGGAAACATCATGTAATTATCTTATACTCTAAATACACATTCGATTGTTGGTATCATTCATTAACTTGGTTAGTTTACCTTAGTCGTTCGTCTATGACATTTGTATCTGTAATTACAATGGTTATCGACTAATACCTTTAGGTATTATCCATGTTTATAAAGATTTAACGTTTGGTTTGGTTTATATGGATTGCCTCTTATTGATTGTTTGTTGAATTATGTTTATCAATTTATACTCGCTTATGTGATTAAGTATACGACCTATCATTCAACTGGGTCTAGCAATACAAATAGATAGTTAGCTAGATACCGGGATAGCTCCCCATATCTACAAATTATATATATGGAATAATAGGATCACAAATTAATGTGTTATCATACCCTTTAAGGTTTAGTGAACAAGTTGGACTAGGGGGTGACCTAGGATTAACAAATAATGTTCTGATTCCTTGAAGGATGGCTTAGGCTAGTGGACTACCAGTATATAGAAGACCGTTAAGCAGTAAGTCAGTAAAGTCTCTATGAGCTAGTCGTCAGTGTGATCACCCGTAATGAACTTCTAAGATAGATTATAACCAACCAAGAATACTTTATGCGGATGTGCCTAATTGTGATAGAATTAGCATGTCTAGGTTTTAGGAAGAAGTACCGCCTAAATCTAGGAATGATATATTAGACAATAATAAGACAGTCATTGCACTAATAAACAAACCTACGTTCTATCTAATTAATCATGGTTAATATAGTTTTTTTACCATAGTCTATCATTCCTCTATCCTCTGGTTAACCTCTTCTGTACATTAGAGTAGCTTAAGTAGCATTAAGTCACCAACAAAACTTGTGCCAGTCTCTTAGGCTAAACCTCCCCTTTTATCCGTTAGAATTAGGATTAACTTAGGTTTAGCATAGGTTTAACTTAGAATAGAATAACTTATTTAACTAAAATACTGATAAATGTAAGAATTAAGTTCTCGCTCTTAGTAATCGATACCCTACTTACCAACGAAGCTACAATTGATCGGGTACACTGCCCGTTAGTGTTGTTTTAGGTAAAGTCGGTAAAATATAAATAGTAAAACTTGATAAATAAAATATACCTACACACAATGACACATCATGTTTTTGGCGCCATTGTCGGGGAGTGAAGCTTTAATTTTTTTTATTGGTATTTTCAGTTTTGTTTAACTTAGATTAGTTTGCATTGTATATTTTTTGCATATTAAATTTTTCTGCATTGTTTTTGTTTTGTTAGTATTCTGTTCAATTAACCTATACGACGTATTCTAAATCATTAGATACGGCATATTAAGTTGTCATAACAGATATTGGGTATTTATACTCAACCAATCTATACGTCGTATTCAGTCAATTGAATACGGCGTATCGATCATCTGATACAACACCAGGATATAATTTTTTGCATTTGGTTTTCAAGATTTGTTTTATGTATTTTGTTTCTTCAAAGCATATCCTACTGATATTTTTACCCTTGTTTCAAGACGCGCATGACCAGGAGTTCTAGCAAGAAGCTCATCACACCTTACGAGAATCCTGAATAGAAATTTCGATCATCAAGGAAGCTCATCAGGACACGAAGTCTTGACCATTTGGATTCAACGAAATCCATCTTATTTTCTGATTACGCAGATTAGTTTAAAGAAGTAGAAACAGAAACAATGAGGGAACCAACTATGGAGGAATACATGACTAAGACCCGAAAAGATTATGGATCGGGAATCGTTAGGCCTAAGATTGATGATAAGGCCCATTTCGAGTTGAAGGGTCAATTTGTCAAGGAACTGCGAGATAACACTTTTAGTAGATCAGATAATGAAGATGCTAACGAGCATATTGAAAAGGTACTTGAGATCGTTGATCTATTTCACAAACCCGAAGTTACCCAAGATTAAATTATGCTTCGACTTTTTTCCTATGTCACTTACTGGAGCTGTAAGTCATTAGCTAAGAAATGAACCAGCTGGTTCAATAGATACTTGGGAAATTCTTAAGAATAAATTCTTAAGCAAATACTGTCCACCTGCCCAGACCGCTAAGAAGATGGAGGCAATCAATAACTTTCAACAAGAGCCTGACGAGACTCTTTATCAAGCTTGGGAACGATTCAAGGAGCAGTTATTGAGATGCCCCTAACATTATTTAACTGACATGCAGGAAGTGATCTTGTTTTACAAAGGACTAGATGTACCTACTAGGCAAATTCTTAATTCCAAAGGTGTCGTACCATCAATGAATGCCACTGATGCAAATAAAGCCATACAAGAAATGGCTGACTATTCTCAAAAATGGCACACTAGAATGTCTACTAGGACAATAAGTATTGACACTTCTGATGGGCTAGCTGCTATTCAAGCTTAATTGAACAACCTTGGAAGAGAAATTAAAAAGGTGAATGAAAAAGTTTATGCTACTCAGGTGGCATGTGAATCATGCAAAGGACCTCACTACACTAAAGAGTGTCCATTAAAAGAAGAGGTAAAGCCATTTGAGGAAGCTTTCTACACGCAGTATGGTGAACCATTCCCTCCATGAGGAAGATTTAGAGCAGCTGCTACAGGATTCTACCAAAGAGATAACGAAAATCCTTTGTATCAAGAACGTAGGAAAACAATGGAAGAATCCATAAACAAATTTATGGTTGAATCTGTGATAACGCCTAAATTATACATGTTTTCGGTGGCGTTATTTATATATATTTTATCATTTCTCGCAAACTTTCGATACTTAATAGCTTGAATTGCTTGCAGGTTTACTTGAAGATATCCCGAGGTCAAACACAACAAAGATCACGTACTTAGACGCTAAGAAACACAACATACAAGAAAAGATGAAGAATCAAGCCTAAAAGTGCAAATGTGCGCCACACTTATCCTCAAGTCAAAGGAATTAAAAGACTTAGTCAAATTCAGCATTAACTCCATAAGTACGCCGCACATTTTACCAAGTGCGCCGCACTTTTACCCCTCACTTAGCCTATAAATAGAGGACAAATTTTCATCCTCAAATCATCCATCTCATACTTACAAACAACTAAGTATCAATCCCCTCATCCCACACTTTTTTCTTACTTTGCATAATATCACATGTAAAATACTTAGTGCGCCGCATTCACCCCTCACTCGCTATATATTGAGGTCGAATTTCAATCCTTTTCATTTCATCCCTTATTATCTTCAACTACTATACACAAATTATCCCTTATGAAGTCACACAAAATCATCATTCAACCATTCTCTAAGCATAAACACCATATCCTTTAGAGAATTAAGTTCAAATCACTAAGAACGACAAAGAACATCATACTAGTTTAGTAAAAGTATAAAGATTGTTATCGAATCAAGTTATGTTATGAATTCCTTAGCCATGAGAGGCTAAATCTCTCATGACTACCTGGTGATGTTATGATAATGAATAAGTGTTTGGTATAATCAAGATTTATTTAATCTCAAGCTTATATTGCAACCTTATTATATCTTATCTTGTTAGTTTTGCTTATCAATCTTAAATTATATAATCATATCGGTATAGGTTAAAAGATCCGTTATGATCTATGTGGTTTTAAAGATTTTTCTATGGTCTCTAACGTCTATGTCAAGAAATCCACTTTCGTCAACTGATAAACAAAATAAGATTTGATATATTAGCAACTAGATTATTTGAGTGACAAATTTGGTCTAGTTAACTAAATATAAGTCTTGAGTTAATCAAGTTAATTTGTGAAAACGTTTTCTGACGAGAAATCCTTTTTATAAGTTAAAGGTTCCATCTTTGAGGTCTTAATTATTTCCAACACTTATGAATTATTTTTAACTATCCGAGTAGTCATCTTTATTATCACTGGTAAAACAAAAGTTATTTTCAAAATTGTTAAAGTCTATTTTCAGTCTGGTTACTTGAACACTACTCAAATCCCTGTGGACGACCTGGTCTTACCTAAAAAAGATTATACTACATACGTGGGTTATACTTTTACCCTTGTGTTTCCCTATAATAAAATTGGTATTTTCAGTCATTATAAATTTAAAGCTTTTGAAACACATCAATCTGCAAAAAGACATGATGAAAATTCAATCTTGATTAAGGAGATCTGTTCTTCAACCGATGCCGCTCTTTGGAACCAAGGAGCCTCAATCAAATATTTGGAAATTCAAATCGGGCAAATGAGCAAGGTGCTGCAAGAGAGGGAATCTGGAAGTCTTCCTGGCTCAACTGAAACTAACCTAAGATATCATGTCAAGTAAATCTTGACTACTATTGAAACATACACGACATCGATACGTCGTATCGGAGGAGCTCGATACATCGTATTGGACAAACAGAACAGAATGCAGACTTTCAAGCCAAATCAATCGACATTCCTTTTCCAAGTCGGTTAATTGATGATTGTTATAAAGATATGAATGTGTTAGACTCTGCTACTTATGGAGTATTTGAGGAGGGAAGAAGGATGGATGATCAAGTCGAAAGATAAATGAATGAAGATCCTCTACCTCAAAAGGAAAAAGACCTAGGGAGTTTTAATTTACCTTGCTATATTAATAATGTTTGTTTTTGTAAAAGCCTTTGCTGTATTAGGTATTGTAGTGTTTGCGTTATGCCATAACGGAACTTTACCATCTTAGGTTTAGGAGTCATTGCACCCACTAACATGACCGTTGAATGGCACCGTACTTGCTGTACACTATTTTAAGTTTCACATTGGGTCTGGATAGCTGAGTTGGTTCGTTGTTGGTTTTAGTGTTGGTAGAAAACGAAATATTTAATTTTGATTGTTTTTGGGGTTGGGGGTTGGGGGAGAACAAACTAGGTCAAGATTAGAATTCCCAGTTAGGCGGTGATTTTTGCCGATTTGTTTTGGGTTTTGTTTGATGTTTTGGTGGAATAGATACAATTTTGATGTTGGGCTAAGATCACGGCCGGTGGAACCATTCTGTGATTTTTGTTGTTAGTTGCTTTTTGGGGTATATGTTTTTTGGATTTGCTTGGATTTTTGTTTTTTGGTGATTCTGTTTGTTGGGTTCCGTTTTGTGTAGGGATCAGAAGTTGTGCTTTGGACGTGTTTTTTCTGTTTTGCGCGCAAGAGATAAGAGAATGCGGCCAACGTTGGAACGTCGGGGCGTCCCCCACTAAACTGACCGTTGAATTGGCCGATAGAACAATAAAATATCCCAAGGGTGTAGCAGAGAATGTACTAGTAGGAATTGGTTAGTTTGGTTTACCAGTAGACTTCGTAGTTCTAGATATGCCCGAGGATGTCAAAGTGCCCTTGATCCTCAGAAGACCATTTTTGTCTACTGCCCATGCTAAAATTGATGTCTTTAAAAGAGAAATTACATTAAGGGTGGGGAATGAAAACATTACTTTTAAAAGTATCAAACCTACTAGTAGCTTAATTAAGAGGGTCTATGTGCTAAGCTTATAGGAAAGAATGAAACTTGATTTAGAAGCTAGGCTTATGGGAGAATCTTTAATGATAAATAGATCACAAGACCCTAGTTTCAAGGACTTCATTGAATTAAACAATATAAATACACTAGAAGAGCTTGGGAGGAATCAAATTGAAGATTTATGCCCAACTATTGGTGAAGGAGAAGTAATTGATAAACCCATGATTAACATAATCAAGACTAGGAATAATGAAAGTTTTGATGAATACCTAAGTTTTTTGTGACTTTGACCGAAAGATCCATATTGATTGTGCCTACAACTTAAGATTTTCTTGCATGATAGGTTTTGAACATGTAAATGCTAATTTTTTCCTAATTTTATCCGTTAATTGAATGTCTAAAAAGTTCTACAATTCTATAATGAAGGTAAAAGTTTTATACAAAGGAAAGAACGCAATGGAGCTTTCATGAATGTACCTATATTTGTCAAAAACTTTTCGGTTGTAACTCATTTTGCAGTAGTGGAGAATATGGATAGCTACCGAGATCAAGACATGGGAGATGTCATTTTTAGAGAGCCATTCTGTAAAGCTTCATGTGTGGAAGCAAGAAGGTTTGACTGATTAATCACTATCCACAATGGTAATGATAATGCGACTTACCAAATGACACGATCACATCCAAGGTTTAAACATCTTTCCAATGCCCAATGCAATAAGATTAGACCATTACTAAAGGTAAGTGTGCATGACAAGTTGAATGAAATCTTGCATCCGTACCAAAAGCTCAAAAGTTTCTACAAGGAGGTCTTGAACATAGGACCTGAATATATCCGAGATGCGAAAACAGAAGAATGACTGACACACGGGCACATAAGCGTGCATGAGATGGAGTAAAGAAGCTGAAGGAAAAAGCTAACTTAATGACTAGCTGAAAAATGTGCTTTCCGGGAGACAACCTGACGGTTTTTCATTTGATTATCAAGTCTGTCTTCCCAGACATCGATAAGGCATATTCGTACCTCCCCATACATGTATCGAATGTCTAGACGTTATCCACTCTTTTAATTTTTTGCATTTAAAAACTTTTCTGTCAGATTTTCTATACGGCGTATTCGTTAAACGAATACAGCGTGTTACTTAATGTGACTCGTACTTAGGATTTTTAACACAGGTTAAGATACGGCGTATCTGCCTCATACCATATGGCGTATCGATTTCATGTTCGCTTTCTAGGATTTTATTTTCCAACCAAGCAGATACAACCGAGATAGAATTGCATTATTTTCTTATTGATTGATACAGGTGCTTGTTGAGCAATGTAACGTGATTAGTGGTATGCTTATTTTCTAAAATTACTATGTGCATGCTGTTTGTGCTAGGATTCAGACGCTCTTGCACACACAATCTTGCTCATAAACGCAACAAGGAGGATCATACCGAGAAATCCTAGGGGAGTTTCCTGTTCTAATTCTTTATATTTTCTGTATTTAATTTCATATTTCTACAACGAGGGCGTTGTATATTTTAAGTAGGGGGAGGAGAATTAGAATGCTTGTTTTCACATTAATATGCTTAATATGCTTAATTTATGCCTAAATTAAAAAAAATAGCATACTTTTTGTGAAATTATTATCCACGTGACCTTGCACACATAACCCTTGTTAGATATTGTGAGGATTTAGCCTTATTCGTTTACAAATGTTTACCTAAATTCCACAAAAATATGAATGTGTCAGTGACTGTACTAAACTTTAGAACTTGGCTTGGTATATCTATTCGAGACCACAATCATAAGCACTATTTTAATAGATGAAGTGACTTTTCTAAACTGGTAAATTTCTAAAATTACACCAAAAAGCCTATACATGTTTTATTAACTAACTACACCGGTTAGTTAACCCCCATATAAACCCTTTGTGTACTCTCATTTTAAGAGTAAGATACCCCTAGAAAAACCCGTTGAGCCATTCCATTAGGATTAAACCCCAAATGTTTCGTTACACCTTTACACCTTAGCCTACCCTATTAGATTAATCCTTAATCAATCGCTAGTTACTTTTGTGTAAAGTATTGTATTCTTGTGTCTTGAGTCTATCTTTTCTACCTACGGTATGGATAAAAGAAATTACACAATGCAATGGTGATTTTCTATCTGTGGTTAGGTCGGGAAGTTGCACAATGCAACGGGAATGTAAAAGTAGTAGTTCGCTCGTGTATTTTTACTACTTCGTTATTATGATCGGATATCAATTATTCAGATTTATCGTAGTCATGAGATGGTGAAATTCTACACATTAGTTTTATTCTTTAATTATTAGTGTGAAAAAAAATCAGAAAATACAAAAAAGATGTTTGTAGAGTATTGTTGTATTATAGTTGGTACGTAATATAAACCAACTATGTGAAAGTATGCATAAAGTGGCAAAAGTTGCCACTAGAGTTGTAATTCAGATGATGGGGAGTTGATCGTTATAAGAATGCCAACTTAGGTTGTTTTCATTGATCTATTGATCGACATATTCTTTAAGTCTGCTTCGTGTCTTCAAAAGCATTGATTCTTCCGTGTTAGAAACGTGAGTTAGTCTACCAATTTATGTCTTTATCAAGGGTTGGTCAGGAAAGTAACTGGCTACATTGTGTCTAGGACAACATCTATTTGCTTCATTTTATTTAACAATAATTGTTTTCCCTTTCCTAATTCCTATCCTTTGGTCTTACTCGATTGAGGATGCAAGCGATCACGCATGTCTATTCCGCCTTGTTGGTTTACTACTATTGGAGAAAGAGTTAGAAGATTCATACCCTATATTACTCTTCGTCCTAACCCTTGGTTTTTTCTCGAGTGGGGGAATGAATACAATCATGTATGTCTATCGTATCGTTACGCGTGTGTATATGTGGTTTGCCGCCCCTGCTGATTTACGACTTTTGGTAAAGACTATCAATCATACTCTTTAGCCTATTCGAGTTGGGAGAGAGCAGTTACATGTGTCTATCCTATCGTTATGGGTGTGTATGTGTGGTCTTTGTCGCCCTTCTGGAATATTGGTATCGATAGAGATTAAAAGTGTGATCAAACCCACTAAAACTTTTAAACCTAATTTACCTTTATAGAATTGTTACTCCTTAGCTTTAGTTATGGAGATGTGTATCCTTGTCAAGACTATGATAGAATACTCGTCATGACCGAGCAATTGAGCGAATTAGTTATATGTTACCACATAGATTAGTCGAGTGATTTGAGTGTTTTCAATTTCCTATTTCATGAGGTGTTTAGTTGTGTGCTAGCAATCTAACAAGAAAAATGCTTAACGGAAAAGATCCTAAACTTAGGTTGGGATAAAGTTTTATAAAACTTTCTAAAGTCTACTTGAGGAAAAGTAGGATTCAAGTGGGAGAATATTTGATGACATCAAATAACGTCACTTTTATAGCATTATTTATTCAATGTAAATTACCCATTTGATATAATTATTGCTTGAATTGATACTTAATCTGTTATATTAGTTATTTGCAGTAATTATGGAGTAATTGGTGAAGATTAGATAAAAGGCGTACATTTTGGAGCTTAAACAAAGAAATCAAGAAACCTACTTATCTGACATTCAATACGCCGTATCCATCAAGAAGATACGGCATATCTGTGCCTAAACTTCACAAGAAACACGATGACACAATCATTTATACACCGTATTCAGAATGCATCATATGCCATACCAAAAAAGATATACTCGAAGAACATTCTGGAAGGTGACAAACATGGTCCCTACTCCAAAGAAACCCTAATACGCCGTATCGACCTCAATGGATACGACGTATCGACCCTATTCTAGCAGCTTTAAATACAAAACCCTAAACACGACTTTAGGGTTTGCTTAATCATATATTCATTAACTTGGTAAATTTACCTTATTCGTTCGTCTATGACATTTGTATCTGTAATTACAATGGTTAGGCTAATACCTTTACGTATTAGCCATGTTTAGGAAGATTTAACGTTTGGTTTTGTTTTTATCGATTGCCTCTTATTGATTGTGTGTTGAATTATGTTTATCAATTTATACTTTCTTATGTGCTTAAGTATGTGACCTATCATTAAAATGGGTCTAGATATAGAAATAAATAGTTAGCTAGATTCTGGAATAGCTCTCCATATCTACAATTTATATATCTGGAATAATAGGATCACAAATTAATGTGATGTCATGCCCTTTAAGGTTTAGTGAACAAGTTGGACTAGGGGGTGACCTAAGATTAACAAATAACGTTTTGATTCCTTGAAGGATGGATTAGGGATAGTGGACTACCAGTATATAGAAGGCCTTTAAGCAGTAAGTTAGTAAAGTCTATGTGAGCTAGTCGTCAGTGAGATCGCCCGCATTGAACTTCTAAGATAGCTTATAACCAACCGTGAATACTTTATGCGAATGTGCCTAATTGTGACAGAATTAGCTTGTCTAGGTTTTAGGAAGAAGTACCGCCTAAATCTAGGAATGATAAATTGGACAACAATAAGACAGTCATTGCACTAATAAACAAACCTGTGTTCTATCGGATTAATCATGGTTAATACAGTTTCCTTACCATAGGCTTGAACCATTCTGCTATCCTCTAATTAATCTCTTCTGTGCATTAGAGTAGCTTAAGTAGCGTTAAGTCACCAACAAAACCCGTGCCGGTCTCTCAGGCTGAAAACCCTCTCTTTTATCTGTTAGAATTAGGATTAACTTAGGTTTAGCATAGGTTTAACTTAGAAGAGAATAACTTAAATAACTAAAATACTGATAGACGTAAGAATTAAGTTCTCGCTATTAGTGATTGACACCTTACTTACCAACGAAGCTACAATTGATCGGGTACACTGCCCGTTAGTGTTATTTTAGGTAAAGTTGGCAAAATATAAATAGTAAAACTTGATACATAAGATATACCTACACACAACGACACATCAATCAGCATACAAACTCTACTGATGAGGAATTGGTGTTGGAGTAGCAGGTCCAGTACCAACATCATTCATACCCACGTCATTAACAACCTTAGGAGTACTAGTAACAGGATTAGTAACCAACGCCTCATTATGCTCATCACCATCAGCGAACATCATATCAGTATCGATTAGTGTATCATTATAGTTATTTTTTCTTCTTCCTACCCCCTCCTCTCGAATCCAGGAAACCTGCTTTCATTTTCAAATCATACGAACAATCAAACACGAAGAAACAATAATACTCCTTATCTTCTATTGTGCATCAACCTAAATAATAAGGTTTTTAAATCGTGAATAATACTGACACAAACCAACAATGGAGATAGATTAAGCACAATATAACGATTAGTAATTAATAAGGACTATACCAATGCAAAATATAGAATTGTTTAAGGTAAAGCAACGAAACCCTATGGAGAAGAATTGCACCAGCCCTAGATCTGAAACCCTAAGTGAGAATAAAACACATTAAAGATTACTGGGAATCGAAAACAAGTTTACTAACATAAGGGAAGGGAATCAGAGAATAAGGTTGGGACATTCGATCAAGGTAAAGGTTTTTTAGGGTTTTTGCCAAGAGTCGCCCTTAGGGAATCGTAGGAGGGGTTTGTTTCATTTTTGCTCTATATATCAAACTCTTTCTTTCCCAACACCTTTGTGAAGATATCTGCTAGTTGAATATGAGTAGGCACATATTTTGGTGCAATATTCAAAATATCGTCACGAATAAAGTGACAATCGACCTGTATATGTTTTGTACGCTCGTGAAAAACTGAGCTGAAATGTGTAGAGCAGCTTGATTGTCACAAAAAAGCTTCAGAGGTCGAGGTTGTGCAATGCCAAGACACAATAATAATGCTTTCAACCACTCTAACTCACATGTGGTTGTAGCCATAGACGGATATTCTGCTTGAGCCGAAGATCAAGACACCATTTGTTGTTTTTAAGTTTTCCATGAAATAGGAGAGTCTCCAAGTTTAATAAACCAACATTTAAGTGATAGGCTAGTTATGGGGCCATGGAGTTGCATATCACAAGCAACACGTAATAAAATTCCTTGACCCGGTGAACCTTTTAAGTAACGTACCACCTATTGCATCATAAACTGTGCCAACATATATACACAATAAGAAAGATCACGTTGTGTAACTAAAAGGTATATTAATCTTCCAACCAATCTGCTATACGGTTCAGGGTCAACTAGAGGTTTGCCATTGGCCAAAGGCAACTAATGGTTTTGTTCTAGTGGAAGATCAACATGTTTTGCTCCTAACAAGCCGGCTTCTGAAATAATGTCTAACGTGCATTTTTTTTGGCATAAAATATACCAATGGAATTTCTAGCTACTTCAATACCCAAAAAATATTTTAGAGTTCCAAGATCTTTCATATAAAAACATTTACTTAAATAGGATTTGAAAGAATGAATTGCCATACCATCATTTCCTAATATAATAAGATCATCTACATAGACTAACACATTAAGATGCACCTCCTCGCGTTGCCATGTGAGAAGAGAGTATTCTCAAGTAGATTGGTGAAAACCATATCGTTTCAAAGCAGTGGCTAGCTTAGCGAACCAACATTGAGGGGCTTCTTTTAGCCCGTACAACGATTTTCAAAGATGGCAAACTTTATTGTCCAGAGAGTGAAAACGAGGGGGCAACTTCATGTAGACCTCTTCCTCGAGGTCCCCATGTAAAAAATGCATTATGAACATCCATTTGATGAATATCCTAATTTTTAGCGGTTGCAACCGCAAAAAAAGTGCTCACAGTTACAATCATTGCAACATGTGCGAACGTCTCATTATAATCGAGTCCTTTAACTTGATTGTTTCCCAAAATAACTAGTCTTGCTTTGTACCTCTCAATGAACGATCTAAATGATACTTAATTTTATAAACCCACTTGCTTCTGATAGCCTTTTTCCCTACAGGAAGTTTTGTCACGATTCATGTGCTATTATTTTCTAATGCGTGTATTTCTTTCTACCTGGTAACCCTTCACTTTTCATCTTTCATAGCCTCCTTAAATTTTTAAGGTTGAAAATATGATGTAACAGATTCTAAAAACTTTCAATGTTGCGCAGAAAAAGCATTAAAATTTATATAATGTGTTAAAGGATAAGGTGTACTTGAGGATTTTGATTAAATGGATGAGCTTGTTGAGGGGCGTGACATGTGAAAAATGTTTGTAACAAATTCCATTAAACATGTGGATGGCACTTTGTTTCAATGTCCAAGACCCAAACATTCTTCATTTTGAATATCATCTAAACCCTCTCTTAGTTCACTACTAACAAGATCTAAATTTTGAGCCTCTTCATCGTGTATAGGGGCATTAGTATCATTATTAAACACTTGATAAACATATCTTTCTTCCTCATGATTCACGCTATAGCGTACCTCATTTCCAACATTATCTAAATCATACCAATCCTCCATACTACCTCATATATGATCATTTGTTTCACGAGACGTTGGTCCTGTATTATGCTTGAAGTATGAGAACTCGTCCTTATAAAATACAACATTCGGTGAAACAAAAAATGGAGAAGATGATAACTTACGACTCTCGACAACTGAAATTTCCTGAGAAGAACTACCCAACACACGACCTAGAATTAGGAGAAATAATGATTATTTTCAAGATTTGGGAACACCACCTATGTGGCTTGAAGCTTACCATGTTTACAAACTATAAGAGTTTACAACACATTCTAGATCAAAGGGAATTAAACATGAGACCATGTAGATTGTTAAAATTTCTCAGTAATTACAATTGAGAGACTCGATACCACCTTGGAAAAGCAAACGTTGTAGCAGAAAGGAGCGAGCTAAGCCTCTCAGGGTGAGAGCCTTAGCGATGACTATTAATTCAAACCTAACGCCACAAATTCTTGAGGCTCAAGTATAAGCTCTCAAGAAAAAGAACGTTAAGGATGAGAACCTTCATGGTATGGATAAGGAATTAAGACTGGTCTTGATAAAACTCTCCGCATTAGGAGCAGAAGTTGGACACCACACTTTAGAGACTTAAGAGAATTTACCATGCATGGGTCACACAAACCTAACTATTTCACTCACCCTGGATCGAATAAGATATATAATAATCTTAAGCGACTGTACGGATGGCTCGAACATAGAAGCAGGCATCACCACCTATCGTTTAACGTGTTAAGGATAAGAGACGATTATCGAAAGCCATCTGGTTTAATGGTACAACCAGAAGTACCCCATTGGAAATGGGAAAATATAGCTGATAAGTGTTAAATACACATATCCATTTATACCTAAAATGGCCCAAATAAACCCAAAACAGACCAAAAATGGCAACAATATTTTTGTATTTTTGTTTTGTGTGTGCAGGTACGGATATATCAAAAATCAAAAGAAAACAGTCAAAAACGGGCAAGCACGGACACGAGAAGGGAAGAGTGTACAAAAGCAAGAAGCAAAGCCATGAAAAAGTCAACCCTCAGTCAAACAATCAAAGGAAAGTCAAACCATGGTCAACAGAAGTCAACCATAAAAAGACAAAATTGCCATTTCAGTCCCTTAAGTTTCAAAAGTTAACACAAAAGGCCCCTTGTACCTAAGTGAGCCCAAAACCCCTTAAAAACTACTACCCGGATCCAAAGCCTATTACTTAGCCCAAAACCCTAACCCATTTACCTTTTTATAAACCACAAGGACCTAAACTGCCAATTGCTAAACTCCTTGTATACTACACCATTTATAAAACAACACAAGGACTGAAATTGCAAATTCTCCAAAGTTTAAATAATTTTTACTCGTTTTCAGTTGTAAAAACGCGCCAATGGAGAAAGTACTGTTCATCGTCGTCCCAATTTACCGCTCACTCTTAACAAAGGGCTTTTCTCAATTGAAGGTTAAAATGGACTATTCAAGTGTAGTACAATGAAATGGTAAGGTTAATTCAGTCAAATCAAGAGCAATCATTAGTCACTCAAACAATGAAACACACGTCAGCCTGAAGAAAGCACACATGGATGTGGGGTTCGCACTCATTTCACTCAGAAAAGAAACACACTTGAGCCTCAAACGGATTGAAATCTTGGCAAACAGATTGGTTGATCTAATGGCAGAGATTGATGGGCGCCTCTAACAAACTCAAAGCCTAAAAGCTTCATGGAACAGCTATAAATAAGACCTTCC
>BQNB010110283.1:0-22586 GCA_026074375.1 Tanacetum coccineum
TAAAAGACCCCTGCGTAACACGCATTGTCCAAAACTAATCCAATTCACGTGTAAGACGCCAGCTTCACTAAAAGTGAGGCTAACATTGTATTCTCTTGTACTTTTCAATTTCCATTTTGAACCATTCACTAATGGTTTCCTTAGCGCACTTATCTTGTCCTTTTTGTCCCTATCTGATTCGTAATTAACCATGCTATCCAAGATACTATCAAGATTCACATAAGGAGGTTTATGATCATAATTGGTATGTGGCTGAACATGTTGAAAACACGGAAGCAGAGGGGGTAAATCATAATAAGCGTCGATCTTAGCGTCATCAGAGTAATGCAGATACTCCAGAGCAATACTCTTCTTACAATTTGAAGATTTGAGATCCGCTCCATCATATCTTTTCAAGTGACCTAACCGAGTAATTCTCCTAGATTGCTTTTTTAGTTCTGCTTCGTACTCCATGTATTCGACAATGGTCATATTCTCGATGTCTATTGCTTTTTTCATCATTTTTGCAAGGATAGAAATTAGTACAAGAATTCAAAATATAACTAATTTTTAGCTCCCCGGCAGTGGCGCCAAAAACTTGATGCGTATTTTCTTTTAAAGAATTTATTTAACAAGTTTTAAATTTATAAAAACTCATTCACCAATGTCTACACACACTAACGGGCATAGAACCCGGTCGTGTGTAATGTAGGATTGGTAAATCCGAGGTCGTCCCAAGAGCTAAGTTTAGATTAGTTATAATTTGAAATGTCACGGGTTAAAAAATGGTTTGAATAGTTTTGAGAATTAAGATAGGAAGTAAATGCAAAAAAGTAAATTAAGAAGAAGACTATAGGAAGAAAATCGTGCTAACCTAGTTACTTCATTACTACTGTATATGACATGTTTCCTAGTGTAAGGTCTAAGTATTGTTTTATTAGTGTTCTAATATTGACATATCCGAATTGATGTTCGAGGTCTGTCCTATACTTCCATGGATCCTAATTGCTCAAAAGTCTCGATGTTAAGGTATCCTCGTTGTAGCTATTAAGTACCAACCATCCAAAAGACTTGTCTATAACCTAAATAGATTATTAACCCCATCTGAAAGAGTTCATACGCTTTTTAAGTATTTAGGGTAATTAAGGCGGTGATATGATCGATTCCTACACTAGGATAAATTCCAACTTATCCTAGTACCTTTGTAATCCTAAGTTCAGCGGTTTGCCTAATAAAAGGACTAACTGGATTAAAACTACCTTTCAATATTGCCAAAACGCATGGATCTATGACAAGCTATAAAGATATCTAATTAAACTGATAATCAAATAGGAAACGTTAATCATAATATTAGTAATTACATAACTTGGCTAGCACTAGAAGTGCTTAGCCACTCATGGTAACAAAATAGTAAGAAATAATGGAGGGAGTCATTGATCGAAAGCTCATAATTCTTACAGGATTTGTTTATGAATGATTAAATATAAAAGTAAGTAAAGTGATTTCTCCCTTGGACTTCAGATGGATTTCTTCGACCTATGGAAGCTTGGTTCGCCCCTTGATGCTATGGTAGAAGGGTTGATGATGAATATGCAGAATGAGGGCTCTATTTATACTTTTCGAACTTGTTACGCCGTAACGCTGACTTGGATGACTCATCATTCCATAATGAGTTGTGCTACGGTGTAAAATTTGCAAGTGATTACGACGTAACCTTTGTGATGTCCATTCTTGCCTTAATTATGTTACGGCGTAACCTTTGCGGGATGGTTACGCCGTAAAACGTCTTAAAAATCCATATTTGCTCGTTTTTGTGTCCAATTCCCATGTTTCTTGCACAAATGCTCGATTTCATCCTAAAAACAATAAATAAGTGATTAAGTACCATTTTCAAGCGTTTATGAGATAATTACAAGCATTTTGATAGGGAATTTGATACCAAAAAGTATTAAATATTTGATGTTATCAAATATCCCCCCACTTGACTTCTACTTGCCCTCAAGTAGACCTGTTAGAATAATTTATAAAGAGATTTCCCCAATTTAACTCGGAGAAATGAATTCATAATTTACTTATGCTAGAAAACATCAAAGCCGAACACCTCACGAAAAGGGGATCAAAAATCACTCAACTCTCAAACTAGTCTAAGTGTTTCATTTTCGGGGTGATCGCTCAATAGCACAGTCATAGCATGTATTCTATCATAAGCTTGGAAAGTACACAAATCTCCACCAACTAGAGTTAGGGTCTAAATGGCTTTCAAAGGCAACATGGGTAACACATACTGGTTTAAACTGGGTGAATCATCCTGCAATCTTCACCAAAAGCGTTACACCAACAAGGGCGACAAACCATATATACACATCCATAACGATGGAATAGACATACATGATTGCATTCAATTCCCCCATTCGAGTAAAACCAAGGGTTAGGATGGAGAATGATATAGGGTATGGATCTTCTAATCCTTCACCAAAAGCGTTACACCAACAAGGGCGACAAATCATATATACACATCCATAACGATGGAATAGACATATATGATTGCATTCAATTCCCTCATTTGAGTAAACCAAATATTAAGGATTAGGCATGGGTACACATTAATTGGTGTTAGATAAAACACAAAACGAATAGTCAAATATAATCTAAGGTGGTCATAACCGGCTACTATCCATCCATAGTCCAAGTGTCCAAGTGCGAAAACCTGATCATATCTCAATAATAGGCTAGCTTCGGATGTAACAATGAGATCCTGCGAAACATATTAGCCCTTTCTTCAAAATCAACAGATGGCTTATAGTTGCACCATCTTTATCACTTGTTGGTTTTATAACACGTAACCAACAATTACAATATACAAGGAGTTTATTCATACTTTTTTCACAATACTCCTGTCATAAATACATAATACATCCCCCCACTTGAGATGAACAATATCGAAAGTGATAAAACTAGGGGGTCTTCAATGATCATAATGATATGTCTTCAACAAAAGTGCCAAAATCTTCGAACCCTTTTCCCCGAACCATGGACTTAAGTAGCCAAAAATTTCAACACAAAGAAAAATATAGACTACAGGGTTGGCTAAGGCGGAATGGTGTAACGAAACATATATAATATGGGCTAAAGCACGGATTGGCTCAACAGGGTGATCTAGGGTATCTTGCACTAATAATGAGTGCAACAAAGGGGTTTATCACGGGGAGGTCGACAAGTCAGTGTAACAAGTCGATAAACACACATAATTTTTATACATATGGGCTATTTGGGTGAATTCTTACATGTTCCCTTCTCGGACCATCTATTCCTGCTAATCAATTAGGTCTCGATATGATGTACATGCCAAGTTCTAAAGTCTACAATACTACTGGCACACTCATATTTTTGGTGGAATTTTGTAATATGGATGAAAATGGAATCATCAGGCTTAACCTCACCAATATAAATAAAGGGTAACTATGCATTCGGCAAAGATTTAATCTAGTTCAGTAGGAAAAACATGTCAAAATTTTTAAAATTGGCACCATTTTTCAAAGAAAACTAGAAAATCGAAGGCAAATATAGGCCACAGTGGTAATTCTACTCCTATCTTCATACTTGGTTTGTACAATGTTCCTATTGTACAATAAAGGAAATGAAAAAAAAATCAAAAATAAGAGTATAATTAGAACAAGAAACTCCCCTGAGTATTACTCTAAGCATCATATGATGGCAACATGGGATGAATTCCCATTAAGCGCCTCTCGAGCAACCTCGTTTCCCCTGAAATCACTAAACAAACCTAAATGCATTAAATGCTTACAAAAATGTACAAGGAAACTAACTCACTTTCGTAGGAATCACGGTTGCATTTAGCGAATGCAACAAGCCCTATTAAAACCTACTTAGGTGGCCCAAGTGGACATGTGAAGTCTCGTGAGAGTTTCCAGAGAATACGCCCACAAAGTTCATTCTAAAATATACTCGTTTTGTAATTGATTGAAACTAATTCTTGAAGGATTTTCAGAAAGAGATTAACCGCCATAACCTTAATAGTTTACGTACGAAATTATATGGTTTTATAAAACTTAGTTACGATATAATAAAGGAAGCAGGATTATGCCATAGTGGTCAATGATTATGGCGTAACAACTATGGTTTACGTTGTTAAATACTACTTGTAGAGTATATAAACCATATGAATAGAGTCAAGATGATCTCGAAATTCAGTCTCCTTGCAGTTAGATTGAAAAACAAGTAAGAAACATACAAAATAACTAAAAAAACCAAAATAAAAACATAAAAAGATAGCATGGGGGTGCCCCCCATGAAGCACTTGATTATTGTAGAGTCACGAGCTTGAACTCTACTCTTATTTGCTTAAGTAATTAGGGGGGTGTTCCTCCCCTCACTTGAATCAAGTACGAATGAGAGTAGCAGTGAACACCATGAGGGTGTAAATTTGCTACTGAGGGAAATTGATAAATTTTAAACCATAACCGCTGATGAGATTTCATTCCCTATTTGACATACCTGTTTTGGTGTGATGGTTGGCTTACATGGTGTAGTAATTTTCCCCAAATGAAGGGTCTCAAAACATATGTCTGTATTTTAAGTCTAGAGAGCTCTTTTACATCATTAAAAAAGGTTCACCAACAGCCTTTCGGCCAACCCTTGTAATATCAGAAGATCTTCCTCCCTACATTCGTACAAATATTTTTTCCAAAATAGGATTGGTAGCCGGAGCTACAAAATCGTCATCGAGCCGTTGTATGAAGTGATACTGTCTGAGGGGTCAAAGATTGCATCCCGCCATTTTGTAGGGAATACGTATTCTAGTTCCTTTTTCCTCACAACATTTACCTCATCATGGACGGTCCCTCTGCATATATGGATGCACCACAAGTTAAAGGTTGAGGTAAAGGTGTATGGTAGGTATGAAATTTTCCAAAGCCTTTATAATATCCTTAGTAAAAAGTCCTAACTGTCATACCAAATCCCCTTCATCCTCCTGAGCCATTTCTTTGTATGAATTGTTCTCAGGAATTCCAACAGTGTTCGCGAGTTTATGAAAAGGGTTTATCCTTTGTATCATCAAATGTCCTAAAAATGGCGTAGGTTGTACATTAAGGTTGAAACAACATGAAAGTCACGAGGAACCAGCTCCTTCCATGTATTTCTTACACATTTTCATTTTTGCTTTGACTCTTTCACTTGAAATTGAGTGAGGGGGCCGTTTGGGTTTAATTGATCACTTTTTCTCCTGCAGTATCTTTTGTTTAGTTTTTTAAGTTGCCCTTATTTTGAGTCAGTGTTTTTGGATGAATTTCTTATACCCATTCATATCATCCGCGGCATATTTTTTAATTGATTCTCCAAAAAATTTGATTATGATTTACCTCCAAGGATCTCATATACATGCTCTGATCAACAGCCTTGTCCTCTTTTGTGAAAGGACAATCATTGGTTGGATGCGCCCCTTCACAAATCTTGCGACTTACTTGAATAGCATGGATATTTTATTTTAGTTTCTTTGTATCAACGTTATCCGAGCTATCGTTGATGCTTTCCCTAGTGGTTGCTTCATCATATGAATTATGTGAATGGTCTGTCATGACTTGTATTGATTTAAGGGCTTGAGCTGGTGATATCAGAGGAATGAACCCCTTAGAGTCGAGCCTTATACGGGTAGGGATGTCTAATCCTGTGTAGAAAATCCAAAGTTTCTGAGGATTGTTTAGATCGTGTTGTGGACATCTAAATAGCAGATCATTGTACCTTTCCCACGCATGATACAATGTCTCGTCTATCTCTTATTTAAAATTGCGGATTTTTTCCAATTTCATGGCAGTTTTAAAAGGCAGAAAATATTGCCTGATGAATATGTAAGTAATAAGAAATCACTAGCTAAACTCGATCCGGAGGTCGGGGAGGATTAAACAAGAACTTAGCCATATTATTATTTAGAGAGAGAAAGGTAAGATGTGTGTGTTTTTTAGAGAGAGAAACATCACACACTTATAAGACAATAATGAATCCTCACCCCTCCATGGAAGTATGGAGGGGGTATTTATAGGTCAAGACAAGGGAAACTATTACAACTTGAGTCTTGCCTAATGATAACTAATGTATTTACAAAATGAATCCTTACCCATCCATGGAAGTATAGAGGGGGTATTTATAGGTCAAGACAAGGGAAACTATTCTAACTTAACAATTCTAGTCCCTGCGTGTCTTGCCTAATGATAACTAGTGTAATTCCGGATAAGTCAACATATTTTAAGGTTAACAATCTTCCCCTAATATGTGGACATACAGACTTACTTGTCTTTACTTGTTCTGGAACCATTATAGTATGCATGAGTTAGATTAACTTCCCCTCAATTCATGCAGCATGTCTTGAAAAGCTTTCTTCATAGACTCCTTTTTGGCAAAGTTTCTGAATCAACTTCCCCCCAAACCAACATCCCTATCTTGAGCAGATTCTGAAACTTTGATGCAGCTTCAACCATCTTCTATATGTCATTGACGTGCACATCAGAATTTTGTAGAAGAAAAACCACACCAAATACTACTGCTACTTGTCATTAGGTCTTGGTGAATATTCGTTAGGGGGTACATGCGAGAAATCAACAACAATTCTTCTCACGTATGCAGTATACTTTATAAACCCTACTAAGTAAAGTAGTATACACTACTTCCTCCTGGAAGTTGGCATGGTAACATCAAAGTCAACTAAGTCCCGGATGTACACATTTTCCCCCATGATGGTTGCGAACTCTCAGAAGCATCATTGTCGTATATGTCCATATACTTGAGAAGTTCTTGTCTTAAGCACAAATCTTGAAATCTAAACGAACCATTACCCTCTTGACTTCAGAAACCGTAGTAGGAGATGAAAAAAGAATCAAGAAAACTTGGTATAATCAAGGTCTGGTATATGAAGGTCGTTGAAGAACTTTGAGAATATTACTTAGACTATGAAGTACCATTGTCTTGGAATAGCACAATAATATCTCGTGAGAATTGCTGATTACATCTCAACCTTTAAACTCTCTGGCTAGCTTACCAACCTCATATTCTGTCGGCTATTGTTGTGATCACTTGGTGAAGTAAACCCGATATACCAAACTTGAAAAATGAAGTAAAATCCCTCAAATTTGTTACTTAATCTTGCACTGTTGTTGATTGAAGAACGGTGCAAGATTAAATCTATAAGTACTCTATACTCAACCAGAAAAGTATAAGAAGTACAACACCTCTTGAAATTATCCACATCGACATCTGCGTGTGACACTGAGTACTACAATGTAACTCCTTTAAGTGATAGCTATAACCCGTGAGCACTACAATGTAACTCCTTACATCAGGAAATAACTAGATAATCCAAGTCTTAATCATAAGCTGTATACGTTTAAGCAAGTCATCAATCGATAGATTGGGTTTGAAGAAAAGGGGTAGAAAGTAGAAGGAAGTCTCGATGATGAAATAAGTAGACGCCTTCGTGAAACCCAACTTCAATCTCAAATAAGGGATACCAAATCAACTTCGTGATCACTTGTCATCGTAATCCGAATCTTTAGCCGTTTGTCATTTTAGTGAATCTTATTCGGATCATTTTTAGTGTTATGTATCATGTTTGTTGTATTGTTGTTCGTGTTTAATGTTGTTGAACTAGGATAAATATTGTTTTGAATTGTCGTTAACGAATGAACATCGTCTAGTCAAACTTGTCTTGATAGCATTGTTGTACCACCTTAATCCAAACAATATTAGCCTAAAACTATATATTTTCGCAATTATAAATCAATCTAGCCCAACCCAAATCCAATATTACATTCGGCCCAATTGATTATTCTTTGTGTAATAACCGGCCTGCCAACACCCTTCCAGCCCACATCTATTACACAAGTTTTAGCCCAATTCAATAAACTTATAATCCGGTCCAAATATGTATTAGGGATATAAAACATATCAAATCCCTAATTTTACTCATTTATATCTTAACCCTAATCACTGATATAATTTCCTCCACCTCTCTCACATGCGTCTCTCACAAACAATACGTATCCGCCAAACTAAAATCATCAATCTCATCTTATCATCTCAAATCTGCATCACAAGTAGATCATTATATCTTGACCACAAATCTTGCTATCAATCGATTAACAGAAATCCCATACCCAAGCTAAGATCTTTATGCTATTTGAATTTGACACAGCCCAGAATAGAAGAACAGGTGTTTCTGCTTCAAGACCAGTTTAATGGTCTCCGGTATGTATTTCTTTGTATTGGGTTTTTCATAACGAATCAAAGGAAGAGAGTAACAACCTTGTTATATCTCTTTCTTTAAGTTCGAAAAATAAATGAGAGGACTTGTTCCTCTACATTTGTAAGATCAATGAGGAATATTCGTTTGTGTGACAGATCTGTTTATGGTCTTGTTTTAGTTGTAACACATGAAACGAAGATTGAGATCTTTCTTAATGATTCTGTTTTGAGTATGGATTGATTGTTGAGGAGATGGAGATGATTTAGTTGTTATGATGAAGAGATGTTTTCTTTGTATTCGAGTCTTGATGTAGGGTTAGATTAGATGTGGATGGGATTGTATATGATGATGATGATAGGATTAGTTATGTGGATTTATTGTATGGAGGCTGTAGTATAATTGATGTTGTTATCAGAGTTTGGTTTAAGTCAGAGTTGCTTATTCGATTGACAGGACTGTTGCGAGTTCGGTTCCTTAAGGCTAACTGCGAGTTCGGTTCCTTAAGGCTAACTACGAGTTTGGTTCCTTAAGGCTAATTGCGAGTTTGGTTCCTTAAGGCTAACTGCGAGTTTGGTTGTCGAAAAACTGCTAATCTGGTTCCTTCTTCACTCTGTGAGTCCGGTTGATAAAGGGTTGCTAATTCGGTTGTCCTTATCGTCCTTGTTCTTGTCTTTTAGCATAACTAACAAAATCTGTCCTTGTAAGCTAAAAAACTGGATCTGAGTTTTTTTCTTTCCAAACTATGACAGAATAAGCTCAAAAGAACTCATAATAAGGAAAAGATGCGTATGTGGTTTGGAAAGAGAAAGAACACACACACACACTTTATACTATTACAAAATGAATCCTTACCCCTCCATGGAAGTATGGAGGGGGTATTTATAGTCCAAACACAACTAAACTATCCTCAATAGTCTAATCTAGTCCCTGCGTGTTTGGCTATTAATGATCTAATGTAATTCTGGATAAGTCAACATATTTTAATGCTAACAAAGCATAAGTGGAAAAAGGTCTGAACGAGCAGAGCAAGTCCAGCTCGGAACCATCGTTGGAATGATCAGAGGATATACAAGCAGGAAAAGGCCCCGCGAACAAGCAGAACAATGGTTGGACAACGAGATATCGTTTCCTTCCACTCTAGGGTGTCAGTTGGTCGATTCTCCCATAATACTTGAAGCACTGATTGAAGGATTCTTGGTCCAAAGGATTTATGTTGACAGAGGAAGTTCCTCAGAAGTTATGTATGAGCATTGTTTACAAAACTTAAGAGCCAAAACAAGGGCAAATCTTAAAGAGTCCAGAACGCCGTTGGTGGGATTTTCTGGTGAAGTAAGTTACCCAATAGGAACCATCAACCTAAATGTGACTATGGGAGAACCGGAAAGGCTCCGAACTATACCAATGGAATTTATAGTAGTTAAAAGCCACTCCCCTTATAATGTCATATTGGGACGAACCGGTCTAAGAAGCTTAGGAGTTGTGGCCTCTACTATCCACTCAATGATAAAATTCCCCACCGCCAATGGGATTACAACAGTAAAAACCAAGAAGGAAACCCTCCACGAATGCCAAAGGATGGAAGAAGCGCAGGGACCGGTCCTGGAAGGAAGGATCACCTTCCCCCAAATACTAGCACATGGTTCGGAAGGAACGACCAACACGAGCAGGGAATAAATGCAAGGGAAGACGAAAGAAGGAGGGGAACCTAAGGACACCATACAACCACCACCCAGCCCACCTGAGAAAGACACTCAAATAGATGAAAAAATTGAGGGAAAGGACAAACACCTTGAGAGGCCACTCGAAAGCAAGCCTCCAGAGAAAGTGGTCATTCATGACGAATATCCAGACCAAACCATTACTATCAGAGGAAACTTGTCCGTTAAGTGTAGATCTGAACTCATTGAACTATTACAGAATCATGCTGATGCTTTTGCTTGGACTCCGGCAGACATGACTGGAATTCCCCGTTTCATTGTAGAGCACGAACTCAAGACGTACCCACACATAGAGCCGAGGGTGCAAAGGAAATAATGCATAGCTCCGGACAGGAGAAAAATAGTAAAAGATGAAGTAGCAGAATGGCTTAAGGCTGGAATAGTTAGAAAGGTACGACACCCCACTTGGGTAGCCAATCCTGTTCTAGTCAAAAAACCAGACGACAGCTCGAGGATGTGCATTGACTTTAAAGACTTGAATAAAGCTTGTCCAAAGGACCTATATCTTCTGCCAGAGATCGATTAGAAGATAAAAATCCCTAATGGGGTTCAAGTACAAGTGCTTCCTAGACGCCTATAAAGGGGTACTACTAAATAAAAATGACCAAAAAGGATGAAGAGAAAATGGCGTTCCATACCGATGAAGGAGTCTTTTGTTATACAAAAATGCCCTTTGGACTAAAGAACGCCGGAGCAACATATTAAAGATTGGTCGACACCATCTTTGAAGGACAAATGGGAAGGAACTTAGAGGCATATGTGGATGACATGGTCATCAAAAGTAAGACAGAAACAAAAATGATAAAAGACGTTGAAGAAACATTGTTGACACTCAAAAAGGTAAACATGAAGCTAAATCCCAAAAATGTTCCTTCAGAATGGAGGAAGGCAAATTCTTGGGATATATAGTTACTTCCGAAGGAATCAGGGCAAATCCAGAAAAAGCAAAGGTCGTGGTAAACATGCCCTCACCAAGCAACCTGAAGCAAAGCAACGGCTAAGCGACAAACTTGCTGCCTTGAACAGATTCTTTTCTAAAGCAGCAAAAAAGGCTCTTCCCTGCCTAGACACCTCAAAAAGTGTACAAACAAAAAGGACTTTCATTGGACAGCAGAGGCCAAAGAAGCATTCCAGGAAATGAAGAGACTGATAACGGAGCTACCAACCTTAACGGCCCTAAAGAAGGAAGAAGAACTCATGGTCTACCTATCAGCGGCCAATGAAGCAGTTAGCGCCATTCTATTAGTGGAAAGATAGGGGAGACAAGCCCCAATCCATTGCGTAAGCAGAACACTGTAGGGTGCTGAAATTAATTACCTACCGATGGAAAAGCTAGTTCTAGCACTAGCATATGATGCTAGACGATTGAGAAGGTATTTTCAAGGCCATACAATCAAGGTTATCACAGACAAACCCATAAGCTAAATATTAAACAATTGAGAAGCAACAGGAAGATTGGCTAAGTGGGGAATTGAGCTCGAAGCCTATGGCATCAAATACGCCCCAAGAAGAGCGATAAAAGGACAAATACTCGCTGATCTCCTGGCTGACACAATGGCATAGGACAACTCTACACAAGTAAAAGCAAGTAGGCCGAACAATACTTTGAGAGAAGGAAAAAGCAGGGAAGAGCATGAAGCTCTGAAAACCAAAACACCTGAAAACTTGGGCACCGAAACAGACATATGGAAACTATATACCGACGGAGCCTCTAATAAACACGGATCCAGGGCAGGACTCATCCTAATAGATCTAAAGGGAGCTGAATATTCCTACGCTCTTCGATTGAACTTCGCCAACTCAAACAATGATGCGGAATATGAAGCGCTGCTGGCAGGTTTAAGAATAGCAGCAAAAATGAAGGTCGAAAAGATGCATGCATTTGTAGAAAACCAAGAAGTATAAGGAAAAAGCCTTAGAAGTATAAGGAAAAAGCCAAGTGGAAGGATTATACGAACCAAAAAGTGAGAAAACCAAGAAGTATAAGGAAAAAGCCTTAGAAATGATCCGTAGCTTCAATAACTTCTAGATAAGCCATATACCAAGGGAAGATAATAAGAAAGCCAACGCTTTAAGCAAGCTTGCTGCAGTGCAATATGAAGGATTAACAAAGGGAGTACTGATTGAGGAACTTAATGAACGATCGGTGGATACGGTAGAGGTCAATGCAATCATTGGAGAAGCAACAAGAACTTAGATGACACCGATCCAAGAGTATATTAAACACAGAATCCTACCAGAAGATGCCACCAAAGCATGAATGATTAGAGAAATAGCACGCAACTACACCATGGAGGAATGAATCTTATACCGAAAATCATACTTAGGGCCACTACTCTAATGCATAGGTCCGTATCAGGCCAAATATCTGATAAAGGAAATACACATGGGGTCGTGCAGAATGCATGAAGAACCAAGGAGGGCAGTCCATAAAGCTATGTCTGCTGGATACTTCTGGCCAAGCATGCATCAGGATGCCAACAACGAAATATCAAGCTGTGACTCATGTTAAGTATATGCCACTGTATTGAAGCTGCCAAAAATGACATGATCTCTGTCACTTCAACGTGGCCTTTCTGAAAATAGGGAATGGACATTGTCAGACCTCTTCCTGAGGCTCCGGGCAAAATTAAGTATTTAATTATAGCTGTTGATTATTTTGCCAAGTGGATAGAGGCCAAGGCAGTAACTAGCATAACAGAAACAAGTCAAAATTTGCCATTTGAATAACATTGATGCAGGTTACAATACCACCACCATCATATCAGATCATAGGAACCCAGTGATATACCCAATTCAAGTCATGGGCAGAAGGACGAGGAATAAAACTCATCTCCTACAGTCAAATCCATCCTCAAGCAAATGGAGCTGTGGAGAGGGCTAACCGAAGCATAATGCAAGGAATCAAAACAAGGCTACATCAGGAAGGAAGGGCATAGGTAGAGGAATTGCCAAATGTGTTATGGGCCCACATAACAACACCTAAAATGATAATTGAAAAATAACCATTACTGTACAGATGATACCGAAGCAGTCTTACCTGCAGACATAAGGCATCCGCACCGAAGAAAAATCCAAGTTTGATAAGAAAAGGAGGAAGCATCACAGGATGAACTTAAACCTGCTCAAAGAGCGGAGAGAGATAGCGACAATCAGAGAAGCAAGATGAAAACGACAAGTGGAAAAGTATTACAATCAACGAGCCCATCATAAACAATTCAAGGTAGGAGAATTCGTCCTTCGAAAGAACGAGCTATCAAAAGCAGAAAACACATGCAAACTTAGACCAAAATGGGAAGGACCATACGAGGTTGTTGAAACATATGGCACGGGTGCCTATAAGCTTCGGTCTATGGAAGGTGCATAAATACATGCACTTGCACTCTAGTAATTCGAGAACTATTACCATGTAATAGGAAGTAAGGAAAGGAAAAGAAAATTAATTGTTAAACCTCTCTAAAAAACATGTATTTACATCGAAAGCAATGGATCCAATGTACATCTTTATAATGATATGAAAGAACAACTTTTTTATCCATGAAAACACAAAGGCATCGGATGGTTTGCTACCTCCGGATGAAATAATAAGCAACAACAGGGGCGAAAGAAAGAAACACGTAAGTTCGCTAGTGGAAGGGAGGAAGCATAAAGTCTTCCCCCTCCCACGAAAGCTCTTTGATGAATAGTTACATTGGATGGAGAAACACCATATAAGCTACATAGATTCTAATAACAATTGTCTAATATTAAGCTTAAAACCGCAAAGAGTGGTCTAATACTCTCATGTAGCACTATTGCCGCTCTTAAGAAACTACAAATACAAAAGACAAACATTATATACTATTAAAATGGATAAATAAATCAAGTTTAGCCACAACATAAAGGGAAATGACAAAGACATAGGATAACATAAATCAACCCGAAGGAGTGCAAAGTAAAACACCATCAAAAGAGGTGATAGTAACAAAACTACCGTCAAGTATTCGGAACATTTCATATCCAACAAAGTTGGCAAAATCTAGTAAACATAAAGGTCAGTCTAAATACTAGCAGTTAAATCTAAGAAGCATGATCAAGGAGGCACTCGTTCTGGAGCTTCATTAGCGTTGGAGGGAGCAACGATAACTGAGGTGGCCGAACGAACAAATTTGTCCGGCAATATCTAGGCAACATCGGAAAGACTACCTTCGGAGGCTGCATCAATCTTGCTAAGAAAAGGAAAAGGGGTAGTAGGAAAGTCATCCAAACCTTGTCAAAATCAGCCTTAGTACCAACATGGAAGTTAGAGACTTTCTAGACAGCTGCTTCAAACTCAACATCAGTACGCCCCATGCATAACCTTCTCTCAACACCATAATTTATGCCAAGAGATGCAACACGAGCAAGAGCAGCATGAAATTCATCACTCGACAACAACTTTTGAACAAGACTCTCCATACGAGAACCAACAAACTGAGTAATATCCTCCCTTAAACTACCCGCAACATCCTTGTATTCTTGAGATTTGGAATTCTCCATAACAAGTTCATTCTGCAGGTCTCTCACAGTAAGAGCTTGCTCCGATAACTTAGCATCGGTCTAGGTTAGTTCCTTTGATAAACTTGCGGAAGTAGTTTTAGCATCAGTAAATTGAGACCACAACTTCCTTATCTTAGAAGCAGCATCACTCTGAGAACGCAACTCCCTATTCTCCTGACCCAAAGCATCATAACCTCTTTGCAAGTTCTCAAGTTTACTGTCCAAGGAAGTAACCTCCGAACGAAGCAACTTAACATCCCATTTCTTCTTATCAAACTTCTCCTGAAGATAGGCCTTAGATGAAACCAAATTGGCATAGCGAGAATTCAACTCATAGCCATGCGAAACCAACAAAGCACTAAGGACATTAACATAATTTGACAACTCTAGTGGAAGCAAAGAATCTGTCCTCCTAAGCTCAGCCGGTGTAATAGTCTGATCCAAAGCCTTCCTACATACATCTGGATCCTCGAAAATATCTGTTAGGAATACGAAAAGTATCGGTCACTTCCAATATAGTTAGTCGTAGCTCGTAGTAAGATAAATGGTTAAGTTAGAAAGCTAACCGGGCTAAAGGCCCATAAAAAGCCTCTTAGTAGGACTATGGCCGGCCACTATGGATTATATAAAAGCCCTCTCCACACATAGAGAGGGTGTTGGTTGTTCATTTCTCACACATACTTAATCTAATATTCTCTTCTTTGTTTCTCTCTCTAAGTGTTCTTCCAAGCACCTCTTTCTCTCTCTAAAACTCTTAACGAATTCCATACTTTATGTGTTAAGATATTCTACAATTGGTATCAGAGCCATAAAACATAAAATATGAATAGCCGTGCTAAATCTGCTAAGAAACATAAAACACAAAATATTTGGAAACCTACGGGTCATGTATTCACTGAAGTAGGACTTTAGTGGAAACCAACAGGCAGAACTTTCACTATAGTTAGTAACGCATGCCCTTTATCTAGGATCACTTCAGCTAACGTAGTGCCTCCTAAAAAAACCACTTGAAACACAAAAACTAGAGCTTAAAGTTTACAGCAGGAAACCTAAAAATGTTGAAAATGTAGGTTCGAGTATAAAAGCTAAGATTGTAGAATCTAAGAATGCTAACAACTCGGAACCCAATCACACTTGGGTATCCAATGCTACAGATATTCCATCGTATTCTTCTTTTGTCATGATAGGTTGTCCAGATTGTTCTCTAGTATCTGAACTCCGGATGTTCGAAACATATGACAAGGAACCGCTCTTAGCTCATGAACTTTGTTAGTAAATTTCTGGGTACAATTAGATTCGAGAACGACAATATTGCAAGGACTATGGGTAAGTAACATCAGCTGGAAATGTTTTTACATATTTCAAGAGTATACAACGTCAAGGGGCTTGGACAAAACTTTTTGTTTTTGTTGGTCAATTTATGCGACGCAGATCTTGAAGTTGCATTTCCCAGAAAAACACTTGCTTTATTCGAATTTAAAAGGTGTTGAATCTACATATCGATCCTGTGACACAAATTTGTATACAATTTCTCTTGATGACATGCTTAAAACATCTCTGATCTGTCTTTTATCCAAAGCGTCAAAGACTAAGAGCTGGTTATGGCATCGTTGGTTATCACATCTCAACTTTGGTACTCTTAACAAGCTAGCTAAAGATGGTCCTTACATAGGCATTCCAAGATTAAATTTTCAGAAAGATTAATCTGTGTTCGCATGTGCTTTAGGAAAAAGCAAGAAAACCACTCATCAACCCAAAGCTGAAGACACAACCAAGTGAAGCCTATATCTTTTGCATCTAGATTTGTGTGGCCTCGTTTGCCTTGCGAGTATCAACTTGGAAAAAGGATATATCATCGTGAATTGTCGCCGATTACTCAAAGAATAACTTATGGGTCGACATTTGAGACACAAGCTGAGTCATCCTGAGGCCATCCTTAACAGCATAAAAAATAAATCAATACGTTTGAATGCAAGTGTTCGTAATGTTGAACATAAAATGAACAGAACTAGACACTCAGAACCCTATCGTATTTTATAGAAAATGATTGGCATCTCGCATCAAACATCTGTTGCTCGCACTCCTCAGCAGAACGGCGTTGTCGAAAGGCGAAACTGAACTCTTGTAGAAGCTACTCGTACAATGTTGATATTCTAAAGCTCCATTATTTCTATGTGCCGCAGACAATCAAAACATCCTTTAACACCCCAAAACAGTTCATAATCCACCGCCGATACAACAAAACTCATTCAAAATAAGGTTAAAACATGACGAAATAAGCAGTTTGCCCAATAAGTCACAGAAACAGGTTACCCACAAAGAAACAAGACATATAAAGCTTAAAAGTAAGCTTTAATAAGCTGAGAAACAAGCAATAAGCTTCAAACATCTTTTAATATTCAATAAAATTGATTTGACACAAGAAAGATTGAAACTTTGTTTCCAAAAAGAAAACAAAAAACATGGCATTTTGGACCAAAGAAACAGCCCACGAAATAAGCTTATAATAAGCTGTAATAGGCTGAATTTAGCCCATGAACATAACAAACACAAATACAATACACCCCTATAGCTCTGGTACCAATTGTACATAATAAGAAACACTAGCTAAACTCGATCCGAAGGTCGGGGAGGATTAAATAAGAACTTAGCCATGTTAGATTAAGTGAGAGAAAAAGGAAAGATGTGTATGTGTTTTAGAGAGAGAAAGAACACACACACACACTTTAGTGAAATGATACAAATGAATCCTCGCCCCTTCATGGAAGTATGGAGGGGGTATTTATAGGTCAATACACGGGAAACTATTCTAACTTAACAATTCTAGTCCATGCGTGTCTTGCCTAATGATAACTAGTGTAATTCCGGATAAGTCAGCATATTTTAAGGCTAACACACTCCATTCGAATCACTTGGTAGATGGACTAAGGATCATCCTATAGCAAATGTAATCGGAGATCCTTCTCGTTCTGTCTCTACCAGAAAGCAACTATAGACTGATGCCATGTGGTGTTATTTTGATGCCTTCCTAACTTTAGTCGAACCAAAGAACTTCAAATATGCAATGACCGAACCATCATGGATCGATGCAATGCAAGAAGAAATTCATGAATTTGAAAGGTTACAAGTTTAGGAATTGGCGCCGTGTCTAGATAAAGTCATGTTGATCAAACTAAAATGGATTTATAAGGTCAAGACGGACGAATTTGGTGGGGTACTAAAGAATAAGGCTAGATTAGTTGCTCAGGGATTCAGGAAAGAGGAAGGAATCGATTTCGAGGAATCATTTGCATCTGTTGCAAGAATAGAGTCCATCCGTATCTTCATAGCTAATGGAACCAACAAGAATACGACAATTTTCCAAATGGATGTCAAAACGGCTTTCTTAATGGCGAGCTCAAAGAAGAGGTCTACGTTTCTAAACCAGAAGGATTTGTAGATCAGGACAACCCATCGCATGTGTATAAGCTCAAAAAGGCCCTATACGGTCTTAAACAAGCACCACGTGCATGGTACGACATGCTGTCAAGTTTCCTCCTTTCACAACATTTCTCCAAAGGTGCAGTTGATCCAACGCTCTTCACATGAAATGCAGGACACGACTTATTACTGGTACAAATTTATGTTGACGATATAATATTTGCATTGATAACGCTCTAAATATACATAAAGTATCCCTCAAAAATACGTTAAATATATATGTTAACGCATGAAATATTGCAAAGTTTGGTTGTTTGTTGTGTAATATTCATTTCAGGACCATGAATAAAGAAAAGGATTAAACATGCAAAGAAATTCTGTTAAATACACTAACGTTCGTTATGAGAAGGATCTAGAAGAGAATCCAAGGAGGAATTAATGAACGAGGCAAAAGTGCGCCGCATAATTCTTTTTGTACGACGTACATTGAAACGAAGTAAATGCAATTTAATTATACACTAAGTGCGGCGCATAATTTCCCAAGTGTGGCGCACTTTACCTTCAGTTACTCAAAAATCATAATGATTGTCATTATTAGGAAACCTTTGGCTTGCCACCCTTCCCTAACTGATACCTCAAGGTTGTGTATAAATAGAGGATGAAATTTGCATCTCAAATCATCCAATTCATCATTTCTCAATCACATTACACTCTATCTTATAGTTAGGAACTAGTTCTAGTAGAATTGTTGAAGAATCACCTTGTTCTTCATCACATACCAGGTTGTAATCATCTAAGGAGGTGTAATTCAAGCTATTAAGGGCTGTGACAGAGTAGTTTATAGTTTGGAGTTAAATTTATGGGTTTTTAGAATCATTGTTCGAAGGAAACTCTTGAGAATCAATATAATTTGCTATTGGAATCGGTATAAACATGTTTCTCTCCTTGAATGTTATGTTTTCTGAATCTAACATGCTTATTATGTGTTTTACCTCCATGAATATGGAGTAGTTGATTCATGTTTATTTGGGATTTAGGGAGTAACATGGATTAATTTGGGATGACTAATGATATTTGGTTAAGTGATAAATATGAACTTGATATTTAGATATTTGGATTATCGATCATCACTTTTAGATCATATACTTGGTCCGATTATAGTCGTAAGGACTTCGCTATATGTTTTATTTCTAGTTGTTTATCTATGACAACTAGGTATTAGCTTCGTAAGGATTAGCTAATAAAATGTTCATCATCACAAATATATGAATGTTTAAAGCTTAACATCATGTCTAACGAACTTGTGAGAAAAGTTCATATTTGTTATGTCTAAAAGTGAAACTAATGTTTAAAAGCGATTTTTCTTTAATTAAGACTACAAGGCCGAAGGATTGCTTGTTATGTTAAGAGAAATTATCTCGTGGTTAAATAACCCAGTTTCATTCTTTTGATTATACTAAATTTCATGAACTTATCATCATCCCGAGTTATCCTCCATTACTACTGGTCTCCAATAACGTTGTTTGATTTATACTTGAACTTGTGTTATCAATTATCTTTAGATTGTGACAGTCTATAGATATACCCTTTCATAATATAATCGACCCTTTCTAAGAATTACCAATCCCGTGGAACGACCTGGTCTTACCCTAAACCTATACTATAAACAGGGGTTTATACTTTACCCGTGTGTTAGTTGGAATTTAGATAAAACTAGAATTATAAATTTAAAGCTTTTATAACACATCAAAGTTTTTGGCGCCACTGCCAGGGATTGATTTCATTCTTGAACTAGTCTTTATTATATTACAAACTAAAATCTTCAAAACCGTCATACAGTTTTCTGGCAAACTGGAAACATTTTTTACAAAAAGTGCGCCGCACATAACCATTGTGCGTCGGTTTTTCTGCAAATTACAGAAGTACACCATACTTTTCACAAGTACGCCGCACTTCTTGTCCCTTTTACAAACAGAACCAGTTTTTCAAAGGAAAAGAAAATCAAAACCAAAAACTCGAAACACATAAAACTATAAATTGCACCATTTAAAAATATGCGAATTTATGCCTTGTGGTCATACTAATCAAAATCTTGTATTATCATATTCATACATAAATGAGAAAAAATCAAACATAAATATTGATAGCTTGCTTGTTTAATTTCGAAATGCCTGTATATTTCTCGTTTTGCTAAGTGTTTGCTTATTTTTGCTTTGATCTCATCACTTTAAATTATATAAATAAAAATTTCAAAGGAATTAAAGAATGTTATTTTGATGATTCAATGTGCTTAAAAACTTGATACTTGCTTGTTTAATAATATTTAGGAAATAATAAAAATATGAAACATATTTATGCTTAAAATAAAGTTTTAAAAATATTAAATCAGGGAATGCGCCAAAACAGGTTTTTTTTTTTTAATTTTATTTTTGAATGTGTGCCGGCATGTTGGGAAATGCAGTCAAAAGGTCAAAGTACTTGCTAAGTAAAAGGTCAAAGTAACTGCTAAGTTGAAGATGAAGGTACTGCTACATTAGTAAGGAAAAAGTCAACGTAACTGCCATGCGTGGATAAAGGAATCTTAAAGGATTATCGTTAAAATGGTTATGTTAGTATATTATCAAATGTAACAGTTAATTTAGTGATTAGGTATTGATTGGTTTATTGATAACAAGGTAATGTTACATTACTAGAGTGTTATCTTATGTTTATAAATGGATCTACTAGGGAAGGGATATTAAGTGGGGTTATAACGAAAATCACCGAATCATTAGTTTTGTATTAGGGATATGCTATTTAGGCAGATTACAAAAGGTTTATAAAAGAAATCGTTTGAGAAACTATTGTGTGTTCTTCTTAAGTACTACCAACTAGATTCCGCATAGTTGACAGTATATCAGTGTTTCATTAAGGAATATCGATCCTACACCGCACTTTCCTTGCTGAAACCAAACAGAATGCTTGTTTCTTCATTTTTGAACGAAAATTGCTTGAATTTAAAAATGCTATCTATTTATTGATAATATGTAAATGTAAAAAGGTATTGTTACTTGTTTTAACTAACCCACTAATGGTTGTTTTAATGTTGTTTTATTCTATAAAATTTATGGATCCCAATTCGAGTCTTGGAAAAATTTGCTTAGGAGAAAACGTCGTTGTAATTTCAAGTGACAAGGTTGAAGGATCTGGAGACTGGAATTCTCCAGAATTTCAAGACACTGCTAACAGTAGACAAAAGAAGGAAACAAAGGCTATGGTTTTTTACTAGATGGATACCGAAGAAGTTAGTGATAGATTCGTGGCTCCTTGTTTTGTCAATAGGATGGAAGCTTATGATGGTGAGATTAATCTTGGAGTAAAGGGGAACATGAATTCAAAAGAATATGCAGTAAAGCTATGCTTAGAACATGAAGTTAAAAGAGGAAACAAAGTGGTTAAAAAGGAACTCGTTGTTGCACTTAGAGGTGAAATCTATTTTGTGAAGTTCATTATCAACCCAGAAGAAGAAGATGTTGAACCTGGGGTGATTTTCAAAAGATCATTCTTATGCATGACCAAAGCAAATATTGATTTCGAGGCTGGAACTATCACAATATACCCTGATATTGATCCATTCTTAGAAGAAACTAAAGAAGAAGAAAAGATCAATGATGATTGGGACGATTTGATTGATTTTAACTTGGATGATATACTAGTGTTGGGTGAAAGAAGAATTTTGCACGCCATTTGTATGCAAAATGGGGAAGAGTATCCGTAATAAAAAGCGGGCAATGGAAAACCTAAACTTTTTCTATCAAGATATAGGAACATCTTCATCAGTTGGTGGTCATTTAACTTAAGAAGAAGCAGCAAAAGAAGCATTAGCAATCAGAATGAGCCGAAAGTTTGTTTTATTAGAGGAAGAAAGGCCTATAATCGAGACAATGGCTTAGCATGACAAATACAAGAAAATTCTCGATGAAGTTTGGAAAGACAAAGTAGAGTTAGATGGAAAGATTGTAAAAGAAGAAGAGGAAGCAGTAAAAAGGATTAAGATTGAGGCGTTAAAAGAAAAGGACAATCCCGGAGCATTCATATTTCCCATCAGATTAGAGGGACAGATTAACGAAAATGCATTGGCTGATACTGGGTCAGATATAAATACTATGCCTTACCGGATTTATGAGCAGATAGGGAGAGAAGATATGAAAAAGGTTGATATAGGAATTACAATGATAAATCATACTCAGGTAGAAGCTATGGGGATACTCACAAATGTTCTTTCTCAAATAGGGGTCACTACCTTAATTGCTAAGTTTCTAATCCTGGATATTCCAATCGACCGTGATGCACCAATAGTGGTTGGTTGGGGATTCCTGTGTATGATTGGTGGCATAGTCAATACTCAGGAGAGACTTTTCTCGAGGTTTGATGGGTTTTGTCACCAAACCTTCCGTGCTGCAAGATCAGATGTTATGAGAAACGCAGAAAGTGATAGTGATGATGAGGAAGAGTACCAGATTCAGAGAAATAAGTTTGGAGCACCGATATATGGACCGAAGCCTGCACCGTACTTGAACTGTAATGATCCAGCTGAGCGATCGTTAGCTATACAAATCGTAACTAACCCATTTCGCAAAATTAGTGTTTGGAAAAAGGCGGTTAGTTTCCTTGGCTCATTACCAGTACCATTAAAGCACGTTAACTGGAAGCCTGAT
>BQNB010110284.1:0-22585 GCA_026074375.1 Tanacetum coccineum
CAAAAACTGCTGCTGATGCTAAGGTAGCCATTCAAGAAATAGCTGAATACTCACAAAAAGGGCACAATGGAACATCAAGGACCAGAAGTACTGAAACTTCTGACGGACTAGCAGCCATACAAGCACAACTCAACAATCTTGGAAGAGAAATCAAGAAAGTAAATAAAAAAGTGTATGCTGCTCAAGTAGGATGTGAACAATGTAAAGGTCCCCATTACACCAAAGATTGTCCACTCAAAGAAGAAGGGAAAGCCCTCGAAAAAGCTTACTACACATAATTTGGTGCACCTTTTCAAGGAGGGGGATATAGAGCTACTGCTCTGGGGTTCTACCAAAGGAACAACATAAATCCTTCGTACCAAGAACGAAGGCAATCTATGGAAGAAACCCTAAGCAAGTTTATGAGTGAATCGAAAAAACGACATGAGGAGAACTCCAATTTGATCAAAGAGATCCGAGCTTCAACGGATGCTACCATAAGAAACCAATAAGCATCAATTAAAACCTTGGAGATCTAAATCGGGCAAATGAGAAAGGTCCTATAGGAAAGAGGATTTGGAAGTTTACCGAGCTCAACTGGAACTAACCCGAGAGACCATGTCAAGTCGATCTTAACTATTGTTGAAGCTGATTCATATCCGATATGCTGTATGAGATCCTCCCAATACGCCGTATAAGCTAGACAGAACCGTACACTAATGTACGAGACAAAACAAACGACAATTCTGTTTCCAAGTCGTTTGAATGGTTACTACTGTGAAGAAATGAAGGGATCATATGGACCACAATTTTCGAAAGCTTACTCTGAAGCTTCACATATCAATAATTCCATACCTATAAAGGAGAAAGACCCAGGGAGTTTCACTTTGCCTTGCTTTATTAATAATGTTTTCTTTGATAATGCCCTTGCTGACTTAGGAGCTATCGTTAGTGTTATGCCTCTCTCGACCTACCTTAACTTAGGATTAGGCGAATTAGCTCACACTAAGTTGACAGTTGAATTAGCAGATAGGACTGTGAAATATCCAAAAGGAATTGCTAAAAATGTGCTAGTATGTATTGGTAAATTTGTTTTCCCCGTAGACTTTATAACTCTTGATATACCTGAGGATATCAAAGTGCCCTTGATCCTCAGAAGACCATTTTTGTCTACCACCCGTTCTAAGATTGATGTTTTTAAAAAAAATATTACTTTGAGAGTTGGGAAAGAGAAAATTATTTTCAAAAGTGTTAAACCTACGAGTAGTTTAATTAAGAGGGTCTACATGTTAGGTTTGAGAGAAAGAATGGAACTTGATTTAGAAGCTAGACTAATGGGATAGACTTTGGTGTTGAATAGATCATTAGACCCTTTCTTTAAGGATTACATAGAACTAAATGATCTTAATGTGCCATTAGATCTTAGGAGAGATCAAGTTGATGATTTAATGCCCACCATTGAGGATGGTGAGGTGGTTGAGGAATTTAGAGCTAGGAATAATGATCGAATGGTTAGCAAAATTTTTGGATATCCTAGTAATTGCGACCACGATAAGAAGATCCATATTGATTGTGCCTACAATAACGACCTCTAAAGGTCTTTGAAAAAGTAATCTCGTGATTTTCTTGTAAATTGATGTAAGATTTAGTCCCGAAAATTTGCATCACAATTGAAAAGCTTGAAAGCGATACAACGAGATTTAATCATTGCCATATGTACGTAATAAAACCATGATGGAAATCTGTTAAAATTTCGACTCCTATGCCATCAAGTAAGCCAAAAGTCACTAATTCACTTAAGAAAAACATGCTTAAAAATGTCAACATAAAGTTGGTGAGTTCATAGATTTTTGTAAGTATAAATGTAATTGTTGAAATCAAAAGGTTCATAAAGTATGTATGACTATTTCAATCCTTATAATAGTTGCGAAAATGTAAGTGTAAATGTAGAACCGAAAGAGTATAGTGTCTACTGCTTCACCACAGTATAATGAAAAATGTTTAGTAATCAGTAATGTTCAACAAAGTAGTGTGGACCACAAGATTTCCAAAATGTATGTGACTACTAACAAAACAATATCACAAAAAAGTATCTTACTGTTGCGCTAACTTATGACACCGAAGCTAATTTTAGCATATAAAATGCCAAAGTGTATATGCCCTACTGTGTTTGACCTAAACACCATGAATATGACATAAATATCCGTTTATCGAGAGCCCCGTGGGTAGTGAGCGCTACTCACCCGGATAGGGATAATTAGTTCCAATAGATCTATTTATAACATTCACGCTTTCTAAGACCAATCCAATTAGTTATACTATAATTAACGGTTCATGATAGTTTCGGGCAAGAAGTGTCAAATCAGCTACTTAGCACCACTAAACAGGAGATGATAACCGAAAACACTTGTCCAATGAAGAAATAACCATTGTATTTATAAACAGCTTTAAATACTTAAATCCATAAGTAGAAAGAGTGTGATAACAATCAAGTAATCAAGTTTGTAATTGAGTATAAGTATGAATATTAAACAATTATGTAATTAGCATATTCTCCCCCGAGATTGTAATGTAATTGTAAAACACGTGAAAGAGGGCCTCTAACTCACCTCGATGTAGAAGAACGATGGCAAAAGATGGCAAATATTAACATACACACGACTAAACCGGGACGGTCGACCAAAAAGTTACGGTTTATCTTAACGGCTAAATCCCACTACTCTAGAATGATGCATTTGGGTTTCCCGATGAATGGTTACATCAACGCGACATGTTGATAAAAGGGTTTAGATTTCAAGTTGTAATAGTGTGTTGGTTGGTTAAATAAAATAAATCGAAAAGCAAACGCAAAGTATGTAATATATTCAGTATATATTAAATATGAAAAGTGAACAAGTATATAATTCATATGGTGAGTTATATAACAAAGACAAACAATCAATTAATAATCGAGGTATATAATACATTTGGCAGTATTAATAAGAAACGTGAGAAAATAATTGAAACAAATATTTTGACACATTTTCCGGAAATCACCCATTTAATTAATAAATCGTTCTTGCATAAAAGCAAACGTACGTTTTAAAGTTTTGAATCAGATAAATGACATCCTTAAAGCTTTTATAAAAGTTATGTTTTTATCTTCTAATCGGGAATTATAAAATATTATTTTCTAATTTAGTAATTCTTTCTGTGACGGGTTGTAGCCTAAAATAGTTGTCTCATTTGTAAAAGTAAGGTTTTCCGTTTTGTTTGTCGGTTTATTATTGTATAATAACAAAATTAATAATCAAAAACTATATAACCCTGTCCTTAACCGAGTGTCAAAATAATTGAAAGTTTTAGTGAAACAATACAAGTAAAGAAATTATATAAATTTCACATGACCTTTTCCGTTATATGACGTTCCCATTTACAAACTCCACTGTTTTTCACCTTTTAATCAATCAATTCATGATGTTAATACCCGATTAATTCACTATATATCTAAACTAAACAAAACAGTAAAATAGTCACATTTATTAACCAATTAAACACCAATTAGATCCGTTTATATTTATAAAATCTTACGATATATTTATTAGTCAATTTATATAAACCAAACGCACCCTTGTTGTAAAACAGCGAACCAAACACGCCCCTTTGGTGTTTTTGCTAAACCAAATGCACCCTTTGGTGCTTTCTGCTAAACCAAACGCACCCTTTGGTCGTTTCTGCTAAACCAAACGCATCCTTTGGTCGTTTCTGCTAAACCAACCACACCCTATGGTCGTTTCTGCTAAACCAAACGCACCTTATACAATTTTTTAAACCAAACGCACCCTATGTTGCGTTAACCACATAAACGAACATACCCTTGTGGTGTGGTGGCTGCCAAACGCACACTTGGTAGTGGCTGAGCAAAACCAACGCACCCTTGGTGGGTGGTGCGTGGCTGTGATGGTGATGGTGTTGTGGTGACGAGGTGGTGTGGCAGCCGTGGAGGAGATGGTGTGCTGGTGATGGGTGACGTCGTGGTGATGATGTAAGGGGTAGTGATGCTGTTTTAGGGTGGTGGTTCGGTGTGTGTGACGAGGTGACGATGTGAAGTGATACCGTGTTAGAGGAGGTATGAGGAGGTGGATCGTGTAGGTTGGCGAAGAGGAGGCTGGTGGTGCAAAGCGGCTGTGGCCGGAATATGGCCGGAGGCGACGCCGTATTTTAGAGAGGGAGGAGTGTGTGTGGTGGAGGCTAGGGTTATGAGAAAACCCTAATGTTAACACTTATATATATTAGAAAGTTATAAAACCAAGTAGCAAGTATATGGTAGTTTAGGGTTAATATTGTAAATATTACTAAATGGGACCAAAAGTGTAACTTTTGTTAAATAATGGTTCGAGACTCGTTTGAGCAACTAAACGATGAATCAAACACTAAACCTGCACCATGGGTTCCAAATGATTTTTTCCATGAAAATGGTATTACAAACTAGTTATCCAAAAACTTTTATAAAATTATTTTAAAAATTTTATTATTTATTTTTTGTAGTCATATGGGGTCTCGGGTAAGCTTTGTTCGTAAAAATACAACTTTAACTCGAACATTTGCGTTTTTAACAAACATTTCCGAATAATATGATAAATAATTTATTAAATATCTTTATTTAATAAAAAGCGATAATTAAATATAATTTAATTATTTTCTGTGTCGATACTGTTGTTCTCGTTTTCCAAATTTTGCGAGGGTATTTATCATTATTGCTTGTATTCGTGGGTCTCGTGCTAATACAGAAAAGTTTTTCTGGAATGTCGTTTTACATCAAAATTGCTAGAGTCTTATTCGTGAAAACGTGATTTTAGTTGGTCGTTTTTTTATAAGTCAACTTAGGAATAACAAATATCCATTCTCGTTTTCAATCCAATAAGTAAAAAAATAATTGCTCATGAGAGAAATATGTAATAATAAATAGATTTATTATTATAAAAATGTTTCGAAAAAATTACCGTTACGCGTAATCGTTTTTTAAGTGACAAAACAAGATCAAAGTCAAAAAGTCAATCGACCCGAAAGTCAAAGGGTAAAATAGTCGATTTAAATTCCGAAAATTGCCGGTTGTCACAGTACCTACCCCTTAAAGAAATCTCGTCCCGAGATTTAATTTGTGTTAACCGATTGTGTGACCAAGAAAAGATTTAAGATTTAATAAACCAGTTCTAAACAAGACGCTAATAACTTTATTCAGCAAAATTCAATGTTTTGACACTTCTTAATATACATAGATTTTCGCTAGGTTTGAGCAGGATATTTAATCCATCAAAATAGGTATCTCAAAAAAAAATATCATCACAGAGTCTATGACTGAAATAAAGCTTTTATAAAGAAAGTCTCATAATAGTGAAAACATTAAAGAAGAAAGTGTAGTCGCGTGAGTACGTTTGTATAAAGTGTTAAATGTTCAAGGACAGAGTCTCGCTTCTGATATCTGTAATGTTCAATGATTAATAACAGACGAGGCTAATGGATGTAGGTATTCAACTTACTTGGCAATACCAGGATGTATCGCGACCTAAGTCTTCGTACTAGTGGCCCGAAATGAATAGTTCGACTAGATGTTTCGTCAATAGGTGTTTATCTGGTTTTAAGTGGGTTGCATACCTATTTATAAAATGTGTCCAAGCAAGGACGTGCTCCAAGGACCCAAAACACACTAAACCACGACAGCAAAAAACAAATGGTGATGGGATGTGGAGAGTAAGGACATTTCGAGAAACAATATCCCTAGTATAAAGTTTAACAAATGAGGGGATCTCGCGAGAGAGCTTAGGTGATAGGTGATGGAAGATTGTACTCGGCCTGTTAGCTCCACAGACAGTTCATGATCGTAAATATTTGTAACGGCAAAAGTAATAACTTAAGAATGAGATAAGGTAGTTCAAAATGGCCTTAAGATTCTGCTGAGTGGTAAGACACGATTATGTTTCTAGACCTTTTTAACGGATTCCGTGATTTTTCGGTTCGAGTATTTATACTCGTGTCATATGATACATTAAGGCCCACTCATTTTATAATCCTTATTTACATAAAGAAGCGTGCCAAAATTATATGTAAGCAAGAATGATAAACTTATTGATCGGTGATTTACAATTATTATTTAAATGAAGACGTCCCGTCCTTTTCAATAAAGATAATTATAATCAACCTACATAATAATTTTCTAGATGCAATACAGTACCACACAACCTTCAAGGTGGTGGATAAGCATGACCAATGCCATTTGTTCTAATGAGTATGGAACGATTGTTTACAACTCGCATCGAGACGGGGAGCCAAAAACAATCAGGGGAAATCGACATAGTGTTCAAAATAGTTAATGAGTACTCGGTTAAAGTAAATAAGATAAAAGTCTTTATAAACGAGTTAACATAGCAATTATCATATCAATCCTTCTATTACAAGTCACCGCCCATACTAAACTTGTAATACTATATTTCATACAAAATCCATGTAACAAGAATTAATGATGCATATCAGTAAATACTTATGTAAAAGTTATAAAAAAAAATTAAAGACTATTGTTTAACTTACAATGTCTAAGAACAAAGTGAGACCATTGTGCAACTCACAATGTCTAAGAAGTAAAATGAGACCATTGTGTAGCTCACAATGTCTTAAGAAATGTTCTGGTATTTATATAATTAACTCTTATATAAATAAACGTACGATATACGCAAAAGGGATGCAAGCATATATATTATATATATGTATGTCATGTAAGCACTTAATGTAACAAGTAATGTAAGCAAGTAAGCAAGTAGTGTGTATGCACTTTGAAAATGTTTGCTGTGATGCAATGCTTGTAAAAACGGTTATAGTCTAGGGTAAAATATGCAACCTAGTTCTCTATAGTGCTCTGATACCAATCTATAACACCCCCAAAATGTGTCGCAGCGGAAATATGTTCGGGGCGTTACTTCATAATACAACAGCACAAGATACAAGAGAACGACCTCTAAATGTGTCGTTTGAAAAGTAATCTCGTTGATTTCTTAAATGAATGTAATATTTGTCCCCATAAATTCATCACAATGAAAAGCTTGAAAGCGATACACATGATTTAAAATCATTGCATGTAAATAAAATCCATGAATGAAATCGTTATCAAATTTTAGACTCCAATGCACTCAATAAGGCATCATCCAAATTCACCTGAGAAAAACATGCTTAAAAAATGTCACATAAAAGTTGGTGAGTTCATAATTTATGTAATATAAATTAAATGTAGAAATCAAAGGTACATAAAGGTATGTCTGACTATTTTCAATCCTATAATAGTTGCTGGAAAATTAAGGTTAAATGTAGAACCGAAAGATTATATGTCTACTGCTTCCCAGCAGTATAATGAAAAATGTTTAGTAATCAGTAATGTTCAACAAAGTAAGTGTGGACCACAAGATTTCCAAAATGTATGTGACTACTATAACAGATACCATTATCACATAAAAGAACTACTGTTCGCTAAGCTCATGAACACCGAAGCCTAAATTGTGTAGCATATGAATAAGCCAAATGAAGAGAACCCTAATTGGTGGTCTCATCATGTTTGGTCATGTTGAACCAATAAGATTCAAATAAACAAAATAGTAGGGTCATACTCAAATAAAATATGAGACTTTTTTACTTTTTCCCTCTCACAAATATCAACATGAGAAGAACTTGAGAGAGTTCAACATTAGGTGATCCCAATCCTATGCCAAGTGTATTATGCCCTACCGGTGTCTGACCAAGACACCAAATGAGATTTGACATATATATCCGTTTATCGAGAGCCCCGTGGGTAGTGAGCGCTACTCACCCGGATAGGGATAATTAGTCCCAATAGATCTATTTATAACATTCACACTTACTAAGACCAATCCAATTGGTTATACCATAATTAACGTTCATGATAGTTTCGGGCAAGAGAGTGGTCTAATTGCTACTTAGCCAACACGTAAACAGAAGATGATAACCGAAAACACTTGTTTCCAATGAAGAAATAACCATTGTATTTATAAACAGCTTTAAATACTTAAATCCTTAAGTAGAAAGAGTGTGATAACAATCAAGTAACCGAGTTTGTGATTGAGTATAAGTATGAGTATGTAAACAAGTTGTAATGAGCATGTATTCTCCACCGAGATTTGTAAAGTAATTGTAAAACAAGTGAAAGAGGGGCTATAAACTCACATCGATATAGAAGAAAGATTGGCAGAAATGCACATATTAAGCATAACACGAACGGTAACCAGGACGGCTCGACCAAGAAGTTACGATTTATCTTAACGGCTAAATCCCACTACTCTAGAATGATGCATTTGGGTTTCCCGATGAATGGTTACATCAACGCGACATGTTGATAAAAGGGTTTAAGTTAAGTTGTAATAGTTTGGTGGTTGGTTAAATAAAATAAATCGAAAACAAACGCAAAGTATGTAAATATTCATTATATATTAAATAAGAAAAGTGAACAATAAATAATAATCATATGGTGAGTTATATAACAAAGACAAACAATCAAATAATAATCAAGGTATATAATACTTTGCAGGTATTATATAAGAAACGCGAGAAAATAATTGAAACAAAATATTTCGACACATGTTCGGAAATCACACATTTAATTAATAAATCGTTATGTTTTTTTTTTTTTTGTTTTCAAAAAAAAAATCCTTCTAATCGGGAATAAATAAAAAATTATTTTATAATTTTAGTATTTCTTCCTTGACGGTTGTAAGCTAAAAAGGTTTCCTCATTGTAAAAAGTATAGTATTACGTTTGATAGTATCGGTTTTATTGTATAATAACAAATTAATAATCTTAAAACTATATAACCTTGTCCTTTTACCGAGTGTCTAAAATAATAGAAGTTTTAGTGAAACATTACTAGGTATAGAAATTTATATAAATTTTCGAAGGGGGGGGTTTAAAAAAAAAAAAAAAAAATTACCTTTTCGTTTATATGACGTTCCCTATTTTGACAAAACTTAATGTTTTTCACTTTTAAAAAATTCAATTCATGTTGCTAATACCCGCTTAATTCAATATATATCTAAACTAAACAAAATAATAAATAGCATATTTATTTAACCATTTAACCACCATTAGATTCCGTTTTATATTTATAAAATCTTACATATAATTTTATAGTCATTATATTGTCCACACCCTCAAACGGTGCCTAGCAAAAGTGTCCAGCGTTGCTTTATTGACATCTCAAGTCAAAAGCATAAAGAACGACCTCTTAGGTACGTTTTTAAAAAAAAACACCGTTGCAAAGTTTAAAATAATAATAATAAGTTTTACATCGATTAAATTTAAAAGATTCAAAGTTAAAATGCGGAAGCTTAAATAAGTTCAACAACGGTATTTAAAGACATAGATAAATCTCTGGTAAACCGGTACAGGCAAATAGACTTCACATAAGTCAATCAACAGCATCCATGCTAAGCACCTGAGAAAAACATACTTAAAACTCAACATAAATTATGAATCCATAGGTTTAGTTTCAAACGTGTTAAGTGTCCCAAGATATCAAAACTTTTGCGACTTGTTTATAACAGATACAACTTCACATAAAAAGTATTTACGTTGCACTAAGCTCATGACACTGAAGCTAATAACGCATGTAGCAATTACATTGTCAAAAGAAAATAAGTGCCCTCCCAGTGTCCGACTAAAGACAACCAAACCAGTAACGACATGGACATATTATCCGTTTATCGGAGCCCGTGGTAGTGACCATCACCCGAAGGGATAATTAGTCCCAATAAGAACTGAGTTATTCATTCGCGCTCCTCGACCGGATCCTCCAGTCAAGACATGACAGTTCATGAAAAAAGGTTCGGCATTAGAGTCTAACAACTTAAAAAAACTATTTTAGGCAAACACGTAACAGGGAAATCTCACCAAAGTACTTTATCCATATTTTAAGACAAAGCAATGTTTCTCACCCCAAGTTATAAAACCTTATTCAAAATCGAGTAAAAAGAAGTGGGCTATGAACTTCACCTTATACGTGTAAGTGATCAAAAGGAATCAATCAGTGAAAATAATCTCACGTACTAAGCGACAACCTATCTAATAGTCGTACGTTTAAGAATGATGTACAACGAATAACGCTTGACGCAAAAACTGATCATACCGAGCACGAGTTAATCACGGCGTATCCCTTATTAAACGTACTTGTCGTAAGAAAAAATTTTTTGACATAGTCCACGACACTTCAACACATCATAGAAAAATTTGTCTTTTAGTGTATATTCGTCTTTTAAAAAGTTGTATTTTCGTCTTTAGGTATTTTCGTCTTTATTAGTACATTTCGACTTTTATTAAATTTGTCTTTTAGTGTATTACGTCTTTAGTGTATTTCGTCTCTTATTGCATTTTGTCTTCGTATATTCGTCCTTTAGTATGTTCCTCTTTTAGTGTCCCACACATCAACGTGACTCAATAACTATAAATGTTGACATACAAACCGACACTTACGTTTTCTCTACATTTTATCATAATTTGATAATCCAAGATATTTTCGACGCTTTTATAAAGTTTATAAATTTTCAGCATGACCTTTCTAAAAATATCGACTTTCCATTTTTATCAACCTCGACTCGTGAAAATATCCGTTTTTCAAAAGTACATCTTTTATTGACTCGAAAGAATATCCGATCTATTTTCGACAACACCTCAAATATCGCAACAAATCCGTTCTTAAACCTAAACCTTTTCGACATACAATTTACGCTTAACAACAAAATCCACCATCTAAACTTTAAATCTCTCGCCAACAATATTTAAACTATAATAAACGATAAATCTTAAATAAACGATATAAGCCGTAGTGATAACAATATATATATATCAAATAGTCACAACAACTTTTATTCACAAAAGTAACAACTACTTTTTTATGTCTACCATTTATAAACAAAAAATAATAAACTTGAGACTTGTAAGTTTTATAGAAACAGATAATGATTTCACAATGATCCTTTTGTACACCTGTTCGAATAATCATACGAATGCATAAAGTACAAACTAAAATATTAAAAAGCAAGGATACATACAAGAAACACGACGAAAGATAAAATAAATAAAACCAACCCAAACGTTTTTTATTAAAATTACCCGATGAAATACAATCAACCTCGAACAAATATCTCAAATGTTGGATCAAAAGAATAAAAATAATGGATTCGGGTGTGTGTTTTTAGTTCAGCAAAGAAAGAAGAGAATAAGAGATTGTGAGTTATTTCCTTGCGAGAAGTTTGTTTTTCTTGTGAGAATATAATGAATATGTATGACACGTGAATTTTAACTATCAAATCACACATATGGTGCTTTTTGTTGTGAGTGTGTACGACGAACCAAGAGGGGGGACACACAAGGGACCAATTTGATCTCTCCAATCAAACCCTTGTGTGTACATGTCCTTAACCATAAAACATGCAAGCTTGTCTAGTGAAATGGTTCAAAATTTGAATCCTATGCATGTATGTGTATGCATATTCGGTTGGAAATGAGACCAAGGGGGGACCAAAAGTGACCTCCAACTTTCTAGGGAACTAGTGCTAGATATGAATTAATTTCCAAAGGTCTGCATACATAACCAAGTATAGTTAAATTCCACGGAACATGTAAATAACGAAACGAGTAACGGCATCACGAAAATTTAAGAAATTTTAAATATTGCTTAAAAACATAAAAATGCGGCTATTGCCAAAATACTACAACGTTTGGTGTCCTAGTTCGCTCCCAGGGACGATTCTCAGAAAATAACGAAACAACTTCCCGGTTAAACGGAAAAACTTAACGAAACTTTTAAAAATTCAAATTTCTAAACGGAAACGGCTAATTTACTGAATGGAAATTCTCGGGTTGTCACATATATAAACCAAACGCACCCTTGTTGTAAAACAACGAACCAAACACGCCCCTTTGGTGTTTCTGCTAAACCAAACGCACCCTTTGGTCGTTTTTGCTAAACCAAACGCACCCTTTAGTCATTTCTGCTAAACCAAACGCACCTTATGGTCGTTTCTGCTAAACCAAACGCACCCTTATGGTGTAACTGCTAAACCAAACGCACCCTGTGGTCGTTTCTGCTAAACCAAACGCACCCTAAACGATTTTTAAAACCAAACGCACCCTATGTGGCGTTAACCACATAAACGAACACACCCTTGTGGTGTGGTGGCTGCCAAACGCACCCTTAGTGGTGGCTGAGCAAAACCACGACACCCTCGATGGTGTGCGTGCTGAGAATGGAGATGTTTAGTGTGACGAGGTGGTGTGGCAGCCGTGGAGGAGATGGTGTGGTGGTGAAGGGTGACGTCGTGGTGATGACGTTAGTGGGGTGGTGATGATGGCGTGGAGATGATGATGTGGTAGGGGTGGTGTTCGGTGGTGGTGATGAGGTGACGATGTTGATGTGGTTACCGTGTTAAGGAGGTGATGAGGTGGTGGATCGATGGGGGTTGCGTGGAGGTGGCTGGTGGCCGCGGAATATGTCGGAAAGGCGGCGCGTATTTTAGAGAGGGATTAGGAGAGAAGTGTGGTGAGCTAGTTTAAGAGAAAAACCCAATGTGAAACACTTATATATATATTAGAAAGTTAAAAAACCAAGTAGCAAGTATATGGTAGTTTAGGGTTAATATTGTAAATATTACTAAAGGGGACCAAAAGTGTAACTTTTGTTAAATAATGGTTCGGGACTCGTTTGAGCCACTTAACGGATGATTCAAAATACGAAACTGCACCATTGCTTTCCAAATGATTTTCCATGAAATATGGGTATTTACAGACAAAGTTTTTCATAAAACGTTTTTATATAAATAAATTTTTAAATTTTATTAATTATTTGGTAGTCATTGGGTGTCTCGGGTAAGCATTGTTCGTAAAAATACAACTTTGACTCGAACATTTGCGTTTTTAACAAACGTTTATGAATAATATGATAAATAATTTATTAAATATCTTTATTTAATAAAAAGTGATAATTAAATATAATTAAATTATTTACGTGACGAAGACGCGTTGTTCGTTGTTTCAAAATTTTGTGAGGGTAATATAAGTCTTTTCTGCTTGTTATGTTGGGTCATAGGCAAAACTAAAAAGTTTCCGAATGTCGTTTTACATCAAATTGCTTTAGAGTCCGATTCGTGAAAACGTGATTTAGCTGGTCGATTTTGATAAGTCAACTTAGCAATAACATATATCTTCTCGTTTTGAAGTCAAATAAGTAAAAAAAAATAATTTGCACATGAGAGATATTTAATAATATATATGATTTATTATTTAAATATGTTCCGAAAAAATTACCGTTAGACGTAATCGTATTATTAGTGACAATAAAGATCAAAATTCAAAAGTCCATGTCGAACCCAAAAAGTCAATGGGTAAAATAGTCATTTAAAATTACAAAAATTACCGGTTGTCAAAAACATGATATTGGAATTGATGATTACCCTAGTTATTGCGACTACGATAAGAAGATCCATATAGATCGTGCTCACAACTTAAAGTTTTCTTGCATGATAGGATTTGAATTACACACTAATTTTTTCCCATTATTGTGATGTTCAATGTTATGTCCAAAAAGTTTCATAGATACTATAATGAAAGATAAAATGGTTACAAAGGAATAATGTTTGTAGTAGCCTTAAAGAACATACCTATTCTTAGTTTGAACTTTTTTTGATGACGATTTGGCATTTTTAGAAATATTGGATGCTTAACGTGATGAATGAATGGCGAGTTTTATTTTGGTGAATCATTTTTAAGAGAAGTTGGAATTAAAGCAAGACGATTCGAAGGAACGATTACCATTTACAATGGTGATGATGAAGTAACTTCCCAAATGGGTTTTTTTGGGGGGCATCACATCCGAGGTTTAAAACGCATACTAATGAGCACTGCAACAAATCCCACCATTAATGCGAAGGTAAGTGAGAAAGACGAGATGAATGGAATCTCGCATGCATACCAAAAGCTTAAGGGGTTCTACAAAGGTGTTTTGAATTTAGGACCCGATTACCTCTGAGATGAGAAGACAGAAGAATGGCTCACACGCGGGCACATTAGCGTGCATGAGATGGAATGAAAGGATAAGTTGAAGAAAAGTCTAACTTAAAGACTTCGTTGTAAACAAAAGTGCTTCCCGGGAGACAACCTGGAATGTTATTTTAATTTTAGTCGAGTCTGGTCCTCCCTATACCGCAGACATCAAACGGCGTAACCGCTCCATACCATACGCGTATTATTGTCCTGGACGTTATCACCTTTAATTTTTAATTGCAATTTAAAAACATTATTGTCAGTTTTGTCAATACAGCGTATTCATGCACATGATACGGCGTATTCAACAGGCTGACCCATATTTAGACACTTTTACAGGTTTCTCAATACGGCGTATTCCAGTTTATGGATACGGCGTATCAATCTCCTATACAATTTTGTTTAGTTTATTTTAAATTAACTATAGGTACCAAGATAGGAATGCATGCTTTTCTAGTTTATATAGGACCTTGTGAAAGAAAAATCGATGATTATTGATGGAGAATTTACAAATCTGGAGATCTTGAAGTGTTGGAGTCTTGAAACTTCAAGACAGCTATTCAACATGTAACCTTGCTCAATAAAGGTACATGGAGAATCACTACCGAGCAAATATCAGGGGAGTTTCTCATTCAAATTCTTTTTAATTCCCGTATTTAATGTTTTATCTATACAACGAGGACGTTGTATAATTCAAGTGGGGGGATGGGAATTATAATGTTTACTTGCCATATTTTTTCACATTTAAATACTTAAATTATCCTCAAATTTAAAATTTTTTCAAGCATACTTTTGTGAAATTACTTGATACATAACCCGCACACAATTTTTTATGATAATGTAGGAATTAACCTTCCGTTCCATGTTTACACTTACATTCCACAAAATATGAGATGTGCCGGTGATGTAGGAAGACTTTAGAACTTGGCTTGGTATATCACTCGAGACACAATATGATATTATGGATTTAATTGGTGTAACTGTTTTAAATTGGTAAATTTTTAGATTACACTAAAATCGCCTTTCAATGATGTTTATTAACTAACACACCGTTTAGTAACATCCCTTTTTAAACCCTTGGTTTACCTCTCACTTTTAAGAGTAAAGAATCACCTAGAACCACCCTTAAGCCAATCCTTTAGGAATTACACCAACATTTGTTTCGATGTACACCCATACACCATAGACCTACCCGTTACATTAAGTTTAATTTACAGATTCTAGTTGCATTACAGTGTAAAGTTGTATTTCCGTTCTTGTGTCATTTCTATCTTTGATGGGATGGAAATTTTACACATGCAAAATGGGAATAGTTATATAATTAGGTCAAAACATCATGTTATATTACTACCATACATTATTATGTAATCTGAAAGAACGAAGAATTTACCTAAGAAATTATCCGGAATTATTAAGGATCGTGAAGATGTGAAACTACACCGAGATTTGAAGAATAGTTAGCAAAAAAAAGAGAAAAATTGCAAAAAAAAGAAGGAAAGTTTGAAGATAATAGTTTCGCAAGAACATTACTGAAGGAATTACACGAAGGATCGATTATTTGTTGATACGCAACAAAAATCAACAATGTAAAGTATTGTACAAAGTGGAAGATATCGCCACTTGCCTTGTAGAGTATGTAAAAGTTTTTGAGATAGATAGGGAAGTAGACCTTACGGGAACGCCAACTTAGGGTGTTGTTTTTATCGATGATCAAGACGTATGTATATAGTACGTGTCCTAATCAATGGTAACGTCGGAAAAGTGTCTAGCAACTTGTACTTTAGGCTTAATCTATTTGTTTCTTGATTTTTTTTATTTAATAACAATTTACTTCCCTCTCACCTGATGATTAGCCATTGGTTTTATGCGAACGTGGATATGATCGACCGTGCATGTCTATTCCGTCGTTACGGCCATGTATGCATGTATCAGCTGCCTCGTTGGTTTACGACTTTTGGTGAAAGATCGAAGGCCCTACCCCAATATCATTCCATCATCCTAACCGTTGGTTAAATTCGAATGGGATGTGATCGAACACACATGTCTATTCTGTCATACAACAGTATGTTTGCTCAGCTGCCCTGTTGGAGTGGGTACTTCCTGGTGAAAAGATTGTAGAATGATCAACCATAAGCCTTTCATACAAAACCCAATATTTACCTTTATAAACTTGTTACTCCTTGGCATAGAGGTGAGATGTGCATCCTTGCAATAGCTTATTAAAGAATACTCCGTCATGACCAAGCTATGAGCGATAGTTACATGTTACCACATAGATTGAGATGAGTGATTTTAGTGTTATCCTCTTCCTATTTCATGAGTGTATTGGTTGTGCAACTTTGTAATAATCAAATAAATATCTTTAACGTAAAAATATCCATATGGATACCATTTTTATTAACTACTAGAAGCTACTTGAGGACAAGTAGATTCAAGTGGGGATATTTTATGAACATCAAATATGTCTAATTTTATAGCATCATTTATCTAAAGTTATTAACCCCATTTTGTATAATATTGGCAAAGAATTGATACTTAATTCATTAAATTTAGAATTGCAGTAATATGGATTACATGGTGAAAGTAAAGCAAAAGCGCACATTTTGGAGCTTAATGAATGATATTTTGAAGATTACAGATTCTAAAGACAATACGCATATACAAAATATCAAGGAAGATACGGCGTATCCGTGCCTGCACTCACCAAAGACCATAAAGGAAACTTGATCAATACGCCGTATCCAGAAGACCAATACCCGTAATTGTAAATATAGTTTGAAGATTCTGGAAAATATTAAACTGTCCCTACTCCAAGAACCCAATACACCGTAACAATCCCTAGGATACGCGTATCGAACCGAATTCCGACCCAGTATAAATAGAAAACTCTAGAATAAGTTTTAAGTGTGCTAAATCATATTCTCGATGCCTAAACCATAAAAGTCAATTTTGAGAGGAGAAAAAGAGCAAAAGAGGTCGAGCAACGTTATCGATTCCATAGGAGACAACATGTAATTCCATATACTCTAGTAATCGTTCAGTTTTTGGTATCATTCGTTAACTCGATTAGTTTTACCTTGGCTAAATAATTGCTCTTGTATTTATTATGACGTTTGAAGGCTAATACCTTTGGGTATTAGCCATTATTATGAAGATCTGAATGTTTGGTATTGTTTATCTCGATTTCTTGATTTATCATTGTATGCTTGTTTATGTTTATCAATATACTTGTTTACGTGCTTTTGTATGCGACCTATCATTCAACTGGATCTAGTGATACGGACCAAGTAATCTAGAGTCTGGGATAGCTCTCCGTATAGTGATTTATACATCTAGACCAATATGATCACAAATAACGACCTATCTTTGCCTTTAGATTAGTGAGCTTAGTTGGACCGGTAGGTGACTCTTGGGATCAACGAGTACGTTCTTAATTAATTGGTAAAGATTTGGTTAGTGGACTACTAGTGTATAAATTGCCATTAAGCAGTAAGTGGGTAAAGTCTCTATGAGCTAGGGTTTAACAAGATCACCAATTGCTTAATTCCTAAGATATATTATAATACACAATAAGGATGCATTATGCGGATACTTTAATTATGACGAATTAATGAGGTCTAGGGTCTAAGGAAGAAGTCGCCGCCTAAGTCTTAAGAAAATATCCACCTCGAGAAGAAGAAATCATTGTCACTTAAAAAACAAACCAACGTTCCTAATCAATTAATAATGGTTAATACAGTTTTAAACTTATAGTTGAGCTCACCACTCTTTGATCTCTGTTTGTTTGCTTTTTGTGGTAAAAGTGTCTTGAATTTAATGTAGTCCACCAACCAAACCCGTGCCATATCATTCAGGCTGAACCCCCCCCCCCCCCTGTTGTTATAATTTTTATATTTATTTTTTTTTTAAACCTTGGTTTGTTAGAGTTAGGATTAGAACTAACATAGGTTTAGCATAGGTTTCACTTAGTTTAGAATTAACTTACTTTAGATAAACCAAAATATAAATAAATTGATATATTTAACCTCGCGTTCAAGTAATTCGACACCCTACTTCCACAATCTACCACCGACCGGTACACTACCGTTAAAGTGTTGTTTGGTTAGTAGGCAAAATAATAAATTTTAAACTTGAATCTTAAAAAATAAACACACACAAACGACACGAATAAGATTTTTGGCGCCTACCAACCGGAGAGAAAATAATCTGATTTTATTATTATGTTTTGGTTATTAGCAATAAATAGATCAAACCTTAGGAGTAGTGTTAATTAGATATATGTATATTCTTGTATAATTCTGTATATTGTTTTGTTTAATTGTTTGCTGTATTAATGTTACTAAATACACCTATTCTGTCGATAACTCGATACGGCGTAAGCCACTTCTCAGTAATACGGCGAATCCAACTTTTGACCAATACAGCATATTCATACAACAAATTATTACGGCGAATCATTCCATTGGATACGGCTATCGATCATCTGGAACAAAACAAAATCTTAGGTTTACGTATTTGATTTCGCTAAATTATTTTTATCTTTCTTCAGAGCAAATCCTACGATTGTATATCCTATGTTACATGGATAGTGCAAGAAAAGGAGTTTCACACAACAGAACCAATTCACACCTTACAAGAACCAATCAGAATTTTGATCATCTAGGAGACACTTCAAGACACTAGGTCTTGACGAATTGAGATATCCTGATTTCAATTTACTTTCTGACCTAGAATACTCAGAGGAAGAAGTTACGGAAACAATGGCGGAAACTATGGATCAGTACAAAGTGTTGAATAAAAGCTACATAAGGCTGTTTGGAATTAACTGATGCACTTATCAAAGTATAAGTGCCAGCTCAAGAAGAAAGGTTTGTGTTACTACTGTTAGCCTAAAGATTGTGAAAAATACTCTAAGTAGTTAGTACTGCCAGTATAAAGTTAGTACTGCTAGTGTACCTTAGAACTGCTAGTATATGTTAGTACTATTAGAGTAAAGTTAATACTGCTAGAGTAAACTTAGTACTGCTGGTGGAGAAATGAATGAAAATATTCTAAGTAGTTACACAGCTGTATACATTTTAAAGCTGCATGGTGTATAAAGTTTACTACTGTAGTGTTCAAAGTTACACAGCTGAAACAAAGTTAAACTTCTAATAGGATAAAGATTGATTAGAAGATAAAGATTGCATTATGTGATAAGTACGAGATATTATTTGTAAAAGGATACTATAAGATTATTTGTTTAGGAGATCATGATAAACTTAGGAAAACTTTGAAGCCAGATAGGACTCCTTGGTGTATAAAAGGAGACCTATAACATAGAATTTTAAATCCAAAATCATTATGTTATGATATCGATATAGATTCAAGATTGTAACCCTAACACGAATAAGAGGTAATTGCGTTAATTATATAAAGCTGTAAGAGTTTGGAAATTGTTTTGTTATTGATCTTATACATTACTGTTTCATTGAAATTCTTCTTAGTATCATTGACCAGATTCTGCATAGTCTTTGATATTCACAATCAAAGTTTCTATCATAGTTGTTTTGAATTTATTCAATACAACTTAGGCTTATACAAGCTAAGCAAGATCTATTCTATTGGGATCAACAAGTGGTATCAGAGCTTGTGAGAAGCTTTGAATAAGAAGAAACTTTACTACACACAAGATCTACTTTTTCAAGAAATTTGTAATGGACTCTCAATCTACTCAAATGATCAAGCTACCCATACTCCAACCTGGTGAGTATGATCTCTGGAAGATGAGGATGGAGCAGTACCTACAGTGCATTGATTACACTCTATGGAAGATCATAGAAAATGGTAATGCACCCATAGTAACAAAAATTGTTGATGGTAAGGAGACTGTTATCCCTTCTACAAGTGTTGAAGATAATGCACAAAGAAGGGCAGAATTGAAGCAAGAACAATTATTGATTGGCCTTACCTAATGAGCATCAATTAAAGTTGAACTCATACAAGGATGCTAAGACACTGATGCAGGCTATTGAGAACAAATCTGGAGGTAATATTGCTACAAATAAAACTGAAAAAAATCTACTGAAACAGCAATATGAAAACTTTGCTGCATCCAGCACAAAAGTGATTGAGCAAACTTATGAAAGGCTTCAAAAGCTAATTAGTCAACTGGAGATGCATGGTGAAGTCATCCCTCAAGAAGACATCAATCAAAAGTTCTTAAGAAGTTTGTCACAAGAATGGACTATGCATACTATATGTGGGAGTAACAAACCCTAAATATTGAGAAATGTTAAGTTTGGGATTGACCTCTTTAACAACCTAAAGGCTTATGAATCAGAGGTAAAGGGGACATCTAGCTCAACCACAAACTCACATAATGTAGCCTTTCTGTCCTTAAGAAGCACTAACAAAGCAGTTAATACTGCTCAGGGTGTTAATACTGATAGCACTCAGGGTGCTACTGATAGCTCAACAACTGTTGAAAATTTGAGTGATGCTATGATTTATTCCTTCTTTGCTAGCCAACCAAGTATTCCACAACTAGATAATAAAGATCTACAACAAATCAATCCTGATGATCTAGAAGAGATGGACTTAAGGTGGAACATTGCTATGCTGACTATGAGGGCAAGAAGATTCCTGGAGAATACTGGAAGGAAGCTGGACATGGCCAACAAAGAAAGAATTGGGTTTGACAAGTCCAAAGTGGATTGTTTCAACTGCCACAAGAGAAGACACTTTACAAGGGAGTGCAGGGCACCCAGGAATCAAGACAGCAGGAACAAGGAGCCTACAAGAAGGACTGTGCCAGTTGAGAAACACTTCCAAATGCCTAGTTATCTAGTGTGATGGCTTTGGCTATGATTATAGTGACCAAGCAGAAGAACGTCCAACCAATTTTACCCTCATGGCTTATTCTTCAACAAGTTCAACTTCTTCTACAAACTCTGAGGTATCTAATGACTTAAATTGTTGTTCATCTTGTTTAGAGTGTGTAAAAAAAATTAAAAGAACAAAATGAACAATTAGTTAAAGACTTAAGAACAGATAGGATAAGTGTTGCCTCTTATAAAACTGGTTTAGAATCTGTAGAAGCTAGGCTGTTAGTCTTTATGAAAAATGATCTTTGTATGAGAAGATATAAAACTCTTAAAACGTGAAATCTATTTAAGAGATTTAGATATTACAGATCTTAAAAGGAAGTTAGAGTTGGATACAAAAGAAAAAGATGAGGTTTAACTTACAGTATAAAAATTTGAAAATTCATCAAAAAACCTAAGTAAACTTCTATACAGACAGATAATTTATAAGTGAAAAAATAAGATAGGGTATCATTGTCCCACCTCCCTATACTGGGAATTTTATGCCACCAAAACCTGATTTAGTTTATCCTAGTCTAGATGATTTTGTGGAAGTGAATGAGTCTGTTAGTGAGTTTATTGTTAGAAAGCCTACTGTTGAGACTAATGAACCTAAGACTGCTAGGAAAGAAAATAGAGCCCCAATTATTAAGGATTGGGTATCTAATAGTGATGAAGAAAATGTGCCTAAGCTTAAAACAGTTGAGATGTTTAATAAACCTAGTTTTGCTAAGATAAACTTTGTTAAGTCTACTGAGCAAGTAAAATCTCCTAGGAAAACTTCAGTTGATAAAAATAGGCAAAACACACCTAGTCCTAGAGGGAACAAGAGAAACTGGAACCAACAGATGTCTAAAAAATTAGGGAGTGATTTTGAGATGTTTAACAAATCTTGTCATGTGTGTGGTAGTTTTGATCATAGGAAGAATGATTGCAATAGCTGGTATAAAAGGGTGAACAAATATAATTTCTCTAAATTAACTCACCCCAGTCCAAAAAGGAACATGGTTCCAAGAATAGTCTTATCTAGGTCTGGCCAAATTTCAGTTAATACTGTTAGACTAGTTAATACTGTTTAACCAAGAACAACAGTGGATAATGCAGAACCCATAAAAATGTTATTAATAATGCATATTCAATTGCTAGAAGGCCTTTTAACAAAATAACAATAGCTAATAACAGTAAGTTCACTAAAAAGGTTAATATTGTTAAGGGAACAAGGGTTAACATTGCTAGGCTAAAAGCAGTTCTTAGTGCTGTTAAGGGAAACAAGGGAAATGCTGTTAAGGCCTTAGCATGTTGGGTTTGGAGACCAAAGCACAAAGTTTTAGACCATGCATTAGGAAACAATGGTGCATCAATGTCCTTTAAAAGATTTGACTATATTGATGCACAAGGCAAATCCAAGTCAGTAATGGCTTGAGTAAAAAAAAAACTAATTTTCCATGTGTAGGGAAATCCACAGCAAGATTTGAAGAATAAAGGAGTGATTGATAGCGGATGCTCTAGGCACATGACAGGAAACGGATCACATCTTACAAATTATAAAGAAATTGATGGAGGATTTGATGCCTTTGGAGGTAATTCTAAAAGAGGGAAAATTACTAGAAAAGGTAAAATAAAAACTGGTAAATTAGATTTTAAAGATGTGTATTTTGTAAAGGAACTAAAGTTTAACCTCTTCAGTGTCT
>BQNB010110285.1:0-22585 GCA_026074375.1 Tanacetum coccineum
AAAAACAAACGCGTACAATACTAAAAATAAATAGTGACTTATCAACGTCGTACATTGTCCTAAAACACGAGGTGTTATATTCTCCCCCTCAAACAATGGCCCATTTTCTATTTAAAGAGCTGTAGTCGTTGTTTGAGTGGTCAAATGCCTTGAAAAATCATTTTCTGATGAATTACTAATAAGATTATTTTCTTTTTTGAAAAATTTATATAAAATGAAAAAATCTTTTTGGGTTTTTCTGTTTTCATATATACATATAATACACAGGATATACCACGAGTTACCACCATTACTCGTCCTCTTCCTCTGTCAGATGTTGTAACATTTCCGGAGACATGCTTCTCATACAAGCTTTTCGATCAAAAAGTTGAATCTTTCTCGTGACAACGGTTTGGTGAAGATGTCAGCCAGTTGATATTCCCTCCGAACAAAGTATAGTTCCACTATTCTATTCTCTACTTGCTCCTTTATATAATGGTAGCGTACATCGATGTGCTTAGCTCTAGAGTGTTGAACGTTGTTGCAGCATATAGCAATCGTACTTTTGTTGTCGCAGTACAAAGGAATCTTATTAAATTGAAAGCCATAATCTGTTAGCTGTGACCGCATCCATAGGATTTGAGTACAACACCCAGATAAGGAAATATATTCAACCTCTATATTTGAGATCGCAGTGCTCTTTTGCTTCTTGGAAGACCAGCTAACAAGTTTATCACCTAAGAATTGAGTGCTTCCTGACGTACTACGTCTAGTGTCCTGACACCCCATGTGATCTGTGTTTGAATATGTTGTTATAGACATATCGGTATCCTTCGAGTACCAGAGACCCATGTTAATGATTCCCTTTAGGTATCAAAAGATCCGTTTAACTGCATGTAGGTGCTTTTCGGTAGGCTTTGCCTGATACCAGGCACATAAGAAGACTGCATAGATAAGGTCGGGTCTACTGGATGTCAGATACATGAGGGATCCAATCATGACATGATAAAGTGTAGCATCAAATGGTGTCCTCTATAGATCTTTATCCAGTTTATTCTTTTCTACCATATGTGTGTCTACAGAATCAATAGTTAACAAGCCATATTTTTTAATAATTTCAGAAGCATATTTTGATTGGTTTAGGAAGATGCCTCTAGGACTTTAAGAAATTTGTAATCCTAAAAAGAATGACATCTGCCCTATCATCGACATCTTGAACTTAGTGGTCATCAGATTAGCAAACTCATTACACATAGCAGTATTAGTTGATGCAAATATTATATCGTCAACATAAATTTGTACTAGTAATAAGTCATTTCTAGCTTTTCTTATGAAGAGTGTTGGATTAACTACACCTTTGGATAAATGTTGTGAAATGAGGAAACTTGACAGTATGTCGCACCATGCATGTGGTGCTTGTTTAAGACCGTAAAGGGCCTTTTTGAGCTTGTACACATACGATGGGTTATCCTGATCAACAAATCCTTCTGGTTGAGAGACGTATACCTCTTCCTTGAGCTCGCCATTTAAGAAAGCCATTTTGACATCCATTTGGAAGATCATCATATTCTTGTTGGCGGCATTTGCTACGAAGATACTGATGGCCTCTATTCTTGCAACAGGTGTAAATGATTTCTCGAAGTCGATTCTCTCCTCTTGCCTGAATCCTTGAGCAACTAATCTAGCCTGTTCTTGAGTACCCCGCCAAATTCATCTATCTTGACCTTGTAAATCTACTTTAGTTTGATCAACATGACTTTAACTAGACACGACACCAATTCCCAAACTTGTATTCTTTCAAATTCATGAATTTCTTCTTGCATTGCATCAATCCATAATGGTTTGGTCATTGCTTGTTTGAAGTTCTTTGGTTCTACAGAAGTTAGGAAGGCATCAAAGTAACACCACTTGGCATCAGTTTCGAGTTGCTTTCTCATGGAGACAAAGCGAGAAGGATCTCCGATCATATTTGCTATTGGATGATCGTTAGTCCATCTACCAATAAGTTGAAATGGAGTGTGGGATGGTCGCACATTAGATGACAATCCTTGAGAAGTCGAGTCTTTATGAAGTGGATCATCATGAAAATGTGGTGTTTTTGGTGATTCTTCAACACCTTGAGAAATAATTGGAGAATGTTCTTGTTCTTGTGTTGATGGGATACTTGTTGATGGTGCATCTTGGTCAATTGACATAGATACAAGTTAATCATCTATATCAACAGCTCTTGGTGCAGCAGCCACTGGAACTGAAGAGACATCAATAGTTGGAACATTGAAGTATCCATCAAACATGAGTTGGAACAAATGATACCAATCATCTCTTTTTGGTGGATTACAAGGTTGTTGAGGAATAAGGTTTAGAACGAGTCCTGAACTAGATGTTGTAGGAGTCACTAATTGAAGCACGGGTCCTGAACCGAATTGTTAAGAAGCTATAGTTATCAGCTCATCGAACGTCACATGAATAGTTTCCATAATTTTTCAGGTTCTCCTATTATAGATTCTAAAAGCGTTCTTTACTGGCGCGTAACCAACAAAAATACCAATATCAGCCTTTGCATTTAGTTTACCCAAATCATCACTGTCATTGGTCAGATAACAGAGTGAACCAAAGACATGAAGAAATGATAAATCCGGCTTCTTGTCGTGCATCAACTCATATGGAGTTTTGTTGTATCAGAGATGGATTAGGGAATGGTTTTGGGTATAACAAGCGGTATTGATTTCTTTGGCCCACATAAATAATAGAGCTTTTAAAAATATCAACATTGTACGGGCAACTTCCACTAGAGTCCGGTTTTGTCTTTCAACAACGTCGTTATGTTAAGGAGTGTGAGCAACAGATGTTTGATGCGTGATGCCGACATTTTCATAAAATTCTCAAAGAGTCTAATTGACAAATTCAGTTCCATTATCTGTTTTAACATTGCGAACTGTGGCATTCAAACAAAGTTGAATAATATTGATGCACTTGATGATAGCATCAGGAGCTTCATCCTTTGACCCTAGAATTTGACCTAAGTAAATCGTGAGTAATCTTCAACAATCACCAATATATACTTTTTTCTGTTAATGCTCTCCACACGCATCGGGCCACAAAGATCCATATGCAGAAGATAGAGTTTCTCTTGATTAGTATCTTCAGCCATGGGTTGATGAGAGGATTTCTTGCTTTTTCCTAATGCACATGCTGAACACAGATGATCTTTCTAAAATTTAGCTACCTTGTTAAGAGTACCGAAGTTGAGATGCGATAACTAACGGTGCCATAACCAGCTTTGAAGCTTTTGATAGAAGACAGATCGGAGAAGTCTTTAGTATGTCATATGTGTACAAATTTGTGTCTCTGGGTCCTGAAAGTAGATCAATACCTTTTAAATTCCGAATAAAGCAAGTGTTTTTTTGAAAAGCATCCTCAAGATCCACATCACAAAATTGTCCAATAGAAAATAAGTTATGTCCGAGCCCCTTAACAAAGTATACCCTTGAGAAAATTATGTTTCCCAGCTGATAGTCACCATACCTTATTATCTTTGCAATTTAGTCATTTTCGAATCAAACAGTTCCTAAAAATTTACTGATGAAGTTCATGAGATGAGAGCGATTCCCTCATGTTTTGAGCATCCGGAGTCCAGATACCAAAGAAAAATCTAGACAACCTGTCATTAATAAGAGAAGAAGAAGATAGAACATCTGTAGCATTGGATCCCCACAACTAAGTGGGTTCCGAGTTGATAGCAATTTTAGATTCTACAATCTTAGCTTTTTTACTCGAACCTACTGATTTTCCTTGTTTGGGTCTTCTGCTATAGACTTTAATCTCTGGTTTTTGTGTTTCACCTGAATTAGAAGTGGTTTCCTTAAGATGCACTACTTTCGTGGGAGTAATCCTAGTTAAAGGGAACGAGTTACCAACTATAGTGAAAAGTCTTCCTGTTGGTTTCCACTTATGTCCTACTTTAGTGAACACTTTACCCATAGGTTTCTAAATATACGTTGTTGGATTTTCTTGTCAGACTTAGATTTAGAGCGCACATTCACATTATTCACAAAATTAAGGAAACACACATCATGATTTGCATCAAACATACATTGCTTACATTTAACACAAATTAAATGAGAATTCGCATTTAACATAGCATGCTTAATATTAACATCACAAACAGGTTCTTTAACATGATTCTTTTTATTCACTTTCCTAGGTTGGGCTTCTACTTTATTCTTCCTGTTGCTACTTGGTTTTTGTGAGATCCTATCATTCTTTTTATTGCCTGTAGGCTATGATCTACAAGTACTAGTAGAACACTTCAATCTTATAGAAGACAACACAAGTGTGTTAGAATCAGATGTTTTAGATGACTCTACCTGTTTATGAATGTTGCTCGAGGATGTAAGAGGTTTTGAAAACCTAAGTTTTATGACTTTGTTCATGGGTGTGACAGCTACCAATTTCTCACTAGGTTTTGTGAAACTAGGGCATGTTTGAGAAACATAGACCAACAATTTCTGAACGTGTTTTGTAAACTTGCAAGCAGAGTCTAAGAGTGGTTCATCTAGGATTCTATTTTCTAGCGCATTCTACAAGTCCACGTATGGTGTCAGTATTTTCTATAGTCTTCTTTAGATAATCCTCATGGGCATCCCTATTGTTCTTAAGTCTATGAGAAAGAGGATCTATATCTAACTTGAACATTCCTGGAGCAATAGTGGTGGCATTAGTTATTCTGATGGCATTATCAAGTACATGTTTACCTTTTAGTCTACTTAATTCACTTTGTAATGATGTTGTCACAAAAACCTTTTCTTGAATTTGACCTTTTAAATCCTTATTTTCCTTAGATTTAGAGTTCAATTGAGTAATCAAAGAGTCACAGTGTTCTTTAGAAAGAGCACGTGTCTTTTTATTCCAGTCAAATTGATCTTTGTAAATCTTTTTCAAATGCTCAATTTCTTTATGCAAACGCTCATTTTCATAAAGTAATTTGGTCACACTATGCTTCAATTTAATGTTTATGGTCTCAATTTCATCCATTTCATGTTTGACTTTCTCTTCCTTGACATTTTCCCTCAATATTTTGATATGTTCCTCTAACTTACAAATTGTAGTGCCTTTAGCTTATAGCTGAGCTTTCAAATCATTATTTTCAAAATATTCTGGGATTTCAAGAGAATTTTGATTATTACTGAATGATTCTTTTTGAAAAATTTCTTGATTGAGTTGCATTGTTAACTCAACAGTAATGCAATGTTTTTCAAGTTGTGAGTAACTTTTCAAAAGATCATTATATGCATTTTGTAATTCTAAAAGTTCAGCATCAAGATCAAAACACTTCACACAATATTCACTATTTGCATTTCCAAAGGCACATCATCGAAAACAGCAGTAGAATTCATCACACATATCATAACATCTTAAGACATGATTTTTTTGCAAGATTTGATCATTTTTAAGAAAAAGTTCTTTCTTATGAATTTCAAAACACTATTTGTCTACAAAATACTATTGAACAACAACTTCCATCTGGTTAAAAACTGTTTGTACTTCCGTTACCTCATTTAAAATATCTTTATCATAAAAATTGAATATGTCTTTTAAGGTCCTTAAAAATGGAATAATTTCTTTTAGAAAAAAAACTTTAGTGTGTTCAAACCCCCATTCCCCTTCTGGTATAGCATCAGGTGTAATCCGCTTTTTCACCATAGTGTCAAATTAGCCAGATGGTATTTAAGCTTCTTAAGGCTTGAATTAACCAGGCTTACCTTAGGAAGTTCCTTAGGAGCCTCAATTTTGACATGTGACGAAGCAGATTGGTCAGTATTAGGGTGTGAAGTTTGTAACCAGAAAGCTTGTTCATAGATAATTATGTTGTGGAACAAGTTGTACCAAAATCTTCATGATATTCGATTTTACTCACAATAATATTTGAGTTGTATTAACTTTCTTTTCTTTTGACATTGGGTCGTTTTGTTTTGTAAACATTTTGGATCGACTTACTTCTTCCAAAATCAATGTCTCTTCATCATTAATCACATGACTAGCAACATGTTGACTAGATATAACACTACCATCGTACAAGGTTGGCTTAATCCGCTGAGCTTTCTTGAGATAAAATGGATTTTGATAACCAAGAGCTTGTTTGTGAGTGTCATCATAAAAAACTTGTGGCTTTGTTAACTTGTGCACTATTTGATCAGATTGACCCACTTTGTAAACAATATTATCCAGTTCCTTAATCTTCTTTTCTAAATCAATTTCTTTATCCATATATTTACTTTCTTTTTCTTTGGATTCATTTTTGAAAACAGTAATGTTTGAAATAAAGATTCCTTTTCTTTGATTTGATTAGAAAGATTTTGTTCAAGTGAGTCAATTTACTGCTTAAGTGCAAGCTTTTCCTTAATCATATCATCCTTTTGAGAATCAATCATTTTTTCACGTGTGCTTAAATCAATATTTAGACGTTGTTCAAAGTTTTGACTCATTCTTTATATCTCTCAAGCTCAGCGGTTAAGGATTCATTATTCTTTTCTTGATTAGCCTTTTCCCAATTATTTACATGATTAATCATTTGTTCTGACATTTGTTCAATCACAGATAAAATCATTAAATTTTGTTGTGCATACAAATTAGTATCTTAAACAGCTGCCTGTTGTGTTTCTTGCAAATATTAAGAGTATGGAATGATATTGCTATCACTCGTTATCTCATTATATGTAGAATTAACAACTGATATTTATTTAAAACCCTGCATTATATGCACACTTTGATTATCCACATCAGTATGATAGGGTTCATGATGAGGTACCTCTGAGATAACGTCAGAATCATAGTTGAAAAGATTAGCCATCAGAACCACCTTTACATTAGAGACATCATCACAGTCAGAATCATAAGCATCAAGATCCTTAGTCTGGAAAGCAACAGTGTTTGGAATGGTTGTTTGAGCATCTTGACCATCTGGAATGCCTGGATCTGCAAGAAATGCTAGTTGCTCTTCATCTAAAATTTGACCGGATTCCTGTGCTTCAGCCAACATTGCATTTTCCTTAAACCATGCAACATTTCTAGGCCTCTTCGGCTAAGTGCATTGGCTAGCCATGTGACCTTCACCTTGACAATTATAACATTTAACCACCCTTGTCTGTCCTCATGTATTATTTCCCCTAGAACTAGTAGCATTACCCTTATAGCTATTACCAACATAACTTTGTCCTTGCCTCCCTTGAACTTGTTGCACTATAACCCTGTCGTCTTGAATAGTGGCTTGGTTTCTCAGATTAGAGGAAGTTCTAAGTTGATTGTTAGTTGAAGGGAACCTTGAAGAAGCTACAACTGTAAGAAAAGCTATTTCCTTATTAAGACAGGCAATTGGATCATCTCCTTGATTAAACACAGGAACAACAAGACCTGAGTCCATTTGAGGGAACTCAGTCAATGGTTGTGTTGAAGATTGTGGTGTGTTGTAAGCAATTGGTGGAACAAATGAGGTTTGATAAGACTGATAATGTTGTGATGGTGGAACGGATGAATGACTGATTTATGGTTGTGATAGATGAGGTGGTGGATACATTGGTGAGTATGATTGAGGAGAGTGAACTTGTGGAATCATGGTATTTGTTTGTTAAGGAAACTGAGTAGAATTATATTAAGAGTGATAGTTGTTAAGTTGAGACTGTAATGGATTGTAGTTAGCAATAAATGCAAGAGGATCTTGGTATCGTTCATACATCAATCGAGTTTCATTTGCATGTGCCTCATGTTGTTTGAGATATGAGTATAATTGATCATAGTTTGTAGTATGCAAATTTCTAGCCAACTTCACGTCCATCACAAACTTGCTCCATTCTGGTGGTAGACTGTTTAGAAACTTTGTATTCACTTGAACTGGTCTCATTAACATATTAATAACATTCATGTTATTGATTAGCTGAGAAAATCTCTAGTAGTACTGATACAGTGTTTCAACCTTCACAAATGAAAACTTATCAAACTCGTCATACAATTTACATTCTTTTTCTTGTAATGACAATTTCGTACCTTGCATAAGAAGCTTAACTCTATCCCATATCTCTTTGGCAACTTTGTGATGATTCACAATGGCATACACATCCGGTGGAAGACCTTGAAGAACGATGTTTGTAGATTTTAGATCACAATCAGCTTGGAGTTTCTCTGCAACAGAAAATTCTTCATACTTCTTTGTCCTAGTAGTTCCATCCTTTTCAACAGCAGTTGGCCAAACAAGCAGACCATTTTGAAGTGTGTTAAGAATCATTCTCCTGTTCTCCTGATTCTTTATGTATAATTCCATACGATTCTTCCACGAGTCATATAAGGATTTTTCCAACATGGGAGGACGGTTGTCGTTACCAGCAATGATCATAAACTCTGCTAATGTTGTCATTTTGAATTGATTGATTGAATGAGAAAAGATAACCTTTTTGATCGTTCAGTGATTAGAGGCTGTTGTGTCAAATTGTTGTTTGTTTTAAGTGAATGAGTCTTAAGATTACACGGGATTTTACAACTCTTGATAAAACCGAGAAAATAATTGAATACTTCATAGGATTTTACAAATCACAGAAAAACCATATAAATCTCCAAGGCAATATAATATAAATCTCCTAAGGTAAGTGTATAAATCACCCAAGTGTAATGTATAAATCACCTTAAGAAAAAAATGTATAAATCACCGTCTAGAGAGTGGTATAAATCGCCGTCTAAAATTGGTATAAATTGCCGTACAGACGTATAAATCGCCAAGTTTGACACGTATAAATCGCCGACTTTAACCACGCATAAATCGCCGACTTTAAACACGTATAAATCGTCGATATCAACCACGTATAAATCACCAAATTAAACACCTATAAATCGCAGAAACCAGACACGTATAAATCGTCGAATTCCTTACGTATAAATCACCGGATTCAAACAGTGTGTATAGAAAGCCGTCTTCAAAAACTTCAAATCACTTAAAGACATAATTTTTGATGTTTTTACTTGATTGTACTTGTACTTCTTGTTATTCTAAGACAAGAAGTACCTTAAAAACAAAAACTTTATAGTTTGTAACACAAAAAATTTGAAATCAAGATTCTTGTACCCAAAACCCTTTTCAAACCAAAAACACCAAAAAGATGAAGTTTTGTTTGAGTTTTTCAAAGATTTTCTTGTACAACTAACCTATACTAAGATAAACAAAGAAGAAAGTTTATAGCTTTATGGTTTTTAAACCCACAAAATATGAAAATCTCTTGTATAAGTTTGAACCAAACGCACGCTTAATACAAGTAAAGAAAACGCACACATGACCTAGCTAAATCACCCTATGGCTCTTGATACTAATTGTAAAATATATGATATATATTATCTCATAATCAAATGAGCAAGAACTAGAGTGAGACAGTGGAGGGATGAACACTTAGAGAGAGAAAAGGAAGAGAGAATATTAGATAAGAATGAAAATGTAAAGTGAACAACCAACCATCTCTAAGGTGTAGAGAGGGGTACTTATACCATAAGAGTGGCCGGCCATGGACCCTTAATGGGCTTACCATGGGCCTTGGGCATTTCTACCTTATCAAGGTTCCAAAAACTATACTACGAGCCTATCTTACGATATTATGGAAGTCACCAATACTTTTCGTATTCCTAACATAAAGTGTTTAGATTAAGTTTTGTTTGTGAAAGTTTTATAAATCACTACGGAAAGTTTTGTGCAAAACACGCAGACATAAATGTAGCAGCAAAAGATGAACCACACACTTAAAGTGATTTTATTAGAGGGTGATTAGATTTACGAAGACAAAAGATTATAGGAACATACCTTAAAATGAAACCACATCGGGTCCTTCTTCTCCCATGGAACAATGCCCCATGTTGGCCATAGTTCGATAAACCTAAAGTGAAGAATATCTGTTAGCCTTAATTATATTAAGTCAAACAAGAATGTTATCGGTCTTAGAAAGTCAAACTAGGTCTTGTATTGTAATAGGCTAGTCGGGTTTAACGGGCTTGGATTGTAATCTAATATTGTCTGTGTTTTGGGCTCAAAGCCCAAGTTTAGCCAAGCCCGGCCCAAGTAGAAAAGCCCACATGCCACTTATGGCTCAAGGGTATAAAAGAAACCCTCTCCACACATGGAAAGGGTGTTGGTTGCACATTTGTCACTTGTAACTCACCACTTTCTCTTTCTAATCTAACTTTCCTAGTTCTTTTCTTCCTCTTTTTCTTTCTTATGTTACCGGCTCACATAGAGCTTATTTAGGGCTTATTCGAGTTTGCTTATTGTTGTTGTGAAAGGATTATAAGACCAACATGTGGGATCACTCGCCAAGGGGTGTTTAGTGTTCGATTATTGTGGTTTAATAAGCTCTTTCGTGGCTTATTTTGTCAATAAGCTCATGTCTCATTTACTTGACGGCTTATTGGTTTGTTTTGCTTATATCCTTTTTGCTATTCTAGTTAAAAAGTTTCTTGTCTAGTCATTCAATGTCTTAGATAAGCTCACCAATTGTTTTTTATAAGCTTATTACACTCGGATTATTTTTTCTTCTTTTCTAGACGTGGTGTTTTGGGTTAGATTTCAAAGATACACAACAGTCATGTTCCTTTTTGTTTGTTCTTCAAACTAGGTTCTTAGTTTTCTTAACTTTGTTGCAAATTTTCAAGCTCATTCCTAGCTTATTTCGAGCTTATTCAAGTTTTTTTACAAGCTTATTTCTGCTTATTTGTGTTTTCCCTTATCCTCTTTGCGGTCCCAAACCGGTTGGGATTAAAGGACATAGATCTACATTTGTTGCTTCACAACACAAGGACAACTTGTTTGTTTGTGAAAGTGGTCCTTCACCCGAAAGTGACCACAAGCAGAATATGTAACACAGGTCAAGCGGAATATGTACGTTATTGGTTAAGCGGAATATGTACGTTTTGTCAAGCAAAATATGCAGGTATAAGTCGAAGCGAAACATGTTGATAATGTTAAGCAAAATATGTTACACGCTGAAGCGAAACATGCAGGTTTAAATGAGAAGCGAAATATGTTAAAAAGTCAAAGCGAAATATGTTAAACAGTCGAAGCGAAACATGTTAATTGCCAAGCGAAATATGAAAGTTAATTGCCAAGCGAAATATGTTATGTACAAGCGAAATATGACAGTTAATTGCCAAGCGAAATATGAAAGTTAATTGCCAAGCGAAATATGTTATGGACAAGCGAAATATGACAGTTACTTGCCAAGCGAAATATGTTTAGAAGTTTAAGCGAAACATGCAACTTTCATTTTTCAAGCGAAACATGCAACTTTCATTTTTCAAGCGAAACATGCAATCTCTCAAGCGAAATATGTCAATTTTAATTTCACGGTTTTTCTATTGATTTTGTAAAATCCCGACAAGTAAACTTTTTCCTTCTCGGTTTTAATCATAGAGTTGTAAAATCCCATGGAGTTAATTGCATTCTCTCTCACCACAATACAATCAACACTTCATAACACTTAAGATCCGATATCCATTCACAACTTCATCAAAATGTCAAATTCAAATATCAATTTGCAAACTCAATCATCGAATGCTCTTCATAATGCTATCATGGAAGCGGGTAGCAAAGATCATCCACCAATGTTAGCACCGGGTAATTACGTTCAGTGGAAATCCAGAATCAAGAGATACATTGACACCAAACCTAACAGTGAACTCATCCACTATTGTCTCCAAAATCCACCATACACGTATCAATGGGCTGAGAAGACAGTTCCAGTTGCTGAAGGTAGTTCTGAAACAACTACAGAGAGGTATATGGAGAACTATAAGAATGTTTCACAAGACATACGCGATCAACTGAATGCCGAAGCTGAAGCCGTTCAGATCATTCTCACAGGGATAGATAACGATATCTACTCCACAGTTGATGCTTGTCCGAATGCATGTGAAATGTGGAAAGCCATTGAAAGGTTGAAACAAGGTGAATCAATCAATGTTCAAGATCTTGAAACCAATTTATATTGGGAGTTTGGAAAATTCACATCACGGGATGGTGAATCACTTGAATCGTATTACTCACGGTTTTACAAGATGATGAATGAGCTTGTCAGAAATCAGTGTCATGTTACTAATCATCAAGTGAATGTCCAGTTCTTACTTCAACTACAACCAGAATGGCAAAGGTTTGTGACACTTGTTAAGCAGAGTCAAGAGCTGAAGACTGTCTCCTATCACAAGCTTTATGACATTCTGAAGCAACACCAGAATGAAGTCAATGAGATAAGAGCTGAAAGACTAGCACATACTGCTAATCCACTTGCACTTGTTGCTCAACAACAACCAGTTTACCATCCTCAAAACCATCCTACTCAAAACACTCAATATTCCTCCACCAGATCACAACAATCTACCAGAAACAGAGGAAAAGCAATTGTTACCTCTTCTGCTCCTACTTATGATCCAGAACCTGCTACGGTTACTGAAGATGATGAAATGTCAAAGGAAAAAGAGATTGACAAACTCATGGCTTTAATTTCTCTCTCGTTCAAGAAAATCTACAAACCTACCAACAACAACCTTCGAACTTCATCAAACACTAGTAGAGCTAATCAAGATAATTCTCCAAGAATCAACAGAGGAACTGGGTATGATAATCATATGGCAGTTAATGTTGTTGGGGCTAGGGAAAATGTAGGTACTCTGGTTGTGCAGAAGTCCGGGATTCAGTGTTATAACTGCAAGGAGTATGGGCATGTATTAAGGGAATGTCAGAAACCAAAATGAGTAAAGGATGCATCTTATCACAAGGAAAATATGTTATTGTGTAAACAAAAGGAAGCTGGGGTTCAGTTGAATGCAGACCAAGCTGATTGGAAAGATGATACTGATGATGAGTCTGATGATCAGGAATTAGAAGCACATTATATGTACATGGCACAGATTCAAGAGGTTACTCCAGATCCAGTTGACAATTCTGGACCAATCTTTGATGATGAGCCAATGCATAAGGTACAAAACAATAATGACAACTATAAATCTAATGCATATACTCGACAAATAAATGATTTAAATCAAACGATTTCGGATATGAAAAAGGAGCTTTGTGCACATCAAGAAACCATCTCCATAATGTCACAAGCAAAAGAGGCTCAGATTAAGCTTTACAAAACTCGTGAAGACAAAGAACTTGATAAAGTCATTGCTTTAGAAAACAAAGTCAAGGTTTTGAATGATATTGTATATAAAACCGGCCAATCTGTTCAAACAATGAATATGCTTAATCGTAATTGTAAAACGAGTTTTGCAAAACCTGAGTTCCTCAAGAAAGCTCAAAGAGCGAATCCTCGTCTGTATGATATAGGTTGCTATAATGATAATCTTGCGTTAATGTTAGCCCCTGAATCTGACGAAACAATTCGTCTTGATAAAGAAAGTCGATCAAAAATAAGCGATTTAATCAGACCATTTGATTATGACAAGTTGAATAATCTTTATGATTTGTTCGTTCCACAACGAGAAAAGTCGCCTGAACAACACTATTTTCCAAGAATGTCAAAGATGAGTCATACATCTTCTAATAATGAATTTTCCAAAGAGTCTTTTCGTAAACAAACAACTTTGTTAGAAAAATGAATGGATGAATCCATTCCTTGGGATCAAAAGTGTAAAAGCTCTAAAGAACTTTTCAAGATTAAAAAGAGTGTTGACATGATTTTTGATGGAGTGGAACGTTGCAAACAAACAATCGCTAAAAGAACATATTTTGGTAACATAGATCCTTTCATTCAAAACACAATCGAAGGAAATTTTTGCCCCCAAATTAGAAGAATCAATGCGGACTTAGAAAAATTTCACTTGTGTTTGAACGAGGAAATGGTTGCTGATTTGAGATACTTTAATTCTCTTGAACATGAAGTAGACACTCTCAAATCTCAACTGGAAACTCAAAAAACACAGTTTTTGAATGAAATCGACCGACTTTCAAGGGAATATTACTATGCTGATCACATGAATGCAATACTTGGTGTGTACACTGATCTGGATGAAGTTACTAATTTGCAATGTGATTACTTGGAAACTTTGGAAAAATGTGAACATCTTGAAAAAGAGCTTTCAAAAAGTAGAACAATGTCAAAGAGTTTTGAAACACTTTAGAAACATGCGATTAATCTTGAACTTGATTTCTGAAAGAACGTAAACAGTATTTTAAAATTCAAGACTTGAAAGCTCAATTACAAGACAAAGGAATTACAATAAGTGAGTTAAAGAAACTCATAGATAAGATAAAAGGAAAATCTATGGAAACTAAGTTTGAAAAATCATCGGTTATTCAACAACCGAATGCTTTTAAAAGTCAAAGACAATCAATTTTAGGTAAACTAGCTATTTTTTCATATTCTCTTGCAAAGAAAGATTTTTCAAAGTCAAAGTCGGTTACCACACAAAATATGTCTCATGATTTTTCAAAACCAGTCACTACACAGATTTTGCCTCAGAATGTGTTGCCAATTTTCAAGAACACAAATGTGATTGCTCCAGGAATGTATAAAGTGCACACAAAGCCTAATCAAACTAGAACACAACGGTTGCCTCAAGACATTAGGTGAGAAACGATCTGTGATAAAGATGGCTCTCAAAGAGTAAGACAAAGTCAAACAGAAGGATTTGAATACTCTTCAGAAAACATGCGAATTAATAATCTTGCACTTGATTTTACAACATTGTAAAGAAAAGATAAAATTGACAATCATTTAAAGAAAAATCATTCCAAACGTTATATTCTAAAAAGAACGTGAACAGTAAATTGAAAAATTTTTCCAAAGACTTTAAAGCTCAATTAAAGACAAAAAATTGCAATTAATGAGTTGAAGAAACTCATAGAAAAGATGAAAGGAAAATCATGTGGAAACAATTTGAAGAAAATCATCGGTTATTCGATAACCAAAAATGCTTTTAAAAGTCAAAGACAATCCATTTGTATTAGTATAGTAAAACAGCTATTTTTTTGTTTCAGATTCTCTTGCAAAGAAAGATTTCTCAAAGTCAAGTCAGTTACCAAACAAAATTGTCAAAAAATGATTTTTCAATTCAAACATCACTGCACAGATTTTTTGCCTCAGAATAGTTTTGCCAATTGACAGAACACCAAATGGTGATCGCAATCCACCATTAATTGTATAAAGTGCACATAAATCCAAATCAAACTAGAACACATCAGTTGCATCAAACATTAGGAAACCTAAACAAACAATGTCTTTCTCTAACAGGAGTAATTCCCATACTAGTTTTAGCAAGACCACAGCTTAAAGAGCAATCAATCTGAAGAAAGAGTCATGTCTAACAATAGTCAGGGAAGAAGCAGAAGTAGAAGAACCACCGTAGGAAGTTTAAGTTTTCAATAATAAAACGTCTGTAACATGCTTGTAATGACAGTTTGAATGCTCAGACCTCCGAAATTTAACTTTGTTGCTGTGTCACTTGTTGAAAACGTGTGCTGATGACAAATCATGATTTGTTGTTCAGCATTATATAAATGGAGTGAAACTCTAGACACAGACAACCAACAGGCTGTACCTGTTAGTACTCTCACAGAACCCCAACATAATGTGAACCATTCTTTGCAACATCCAGTAAAGATAACCGTTGCAACAAGACTCACAGTCAAGAAATCCTAGAAACATAACTAGGAAGTTAATAAGCAAGTTATAAGACATGCAGTTAAGTGGTTCCTAAGTATAACACCCATCTGGATTACAAAAGGAAACCTAAGTCTCAAAAATGACATGTGTAACTGCCAAACGTTCTAGCATGCCTCTAGGAAATGCGAAATCTAGAACTGCTAATATTGGAACATAAGACTCCTAGGTGTCCCACTGTGTCCAATATACCAATGTCTTCTAATACATTTGCAGCTCGTCGAGAAAATTCTACTTCATCGAAGGACTCTGGGTGCTCAAGCACATGAACCGGGAAATCTCAAGCTTCGAACTAATTTTGTGGAGAAATTTCTAGAACGTTGAAGTTTTGTAAATGAGATATCAAATTGCACCAATTCTTGGGTTATGGAGATCGGTTCAAGGTGCTAGTACAAACTAACAAAAGGGTTATATTACGTCGAAGGCTAATCATAAATTATTCTCCGTTGTCAATTGTGATGCCGGATTTGCAGATGCTTTTTCAGAAGTCTTCATGTTACATCGTGAATTGAAGGGAAATGATCTAGCTCACAGGTTCTCGTGCACAGATTTGTATTCATATACTCTTAACAATACTCAACAACTCCCAATCCAATTTGCTTAATGGCTAAAGACACATCGTCTTAAGCATGGTTATGGCATCATCGTCTATTCTCATTTAAACTTCGACACATCAACTTGCTTTCAAAGATAATATTGTGAATGGACTTCCAAAAATATGAAATTCGTCAAAAGATCACCTGTGTTTCTCTGTGATTTGGGGAAAGCAAAAAAGAAAATCTTTTCACACTAAGACCACACCCGAGCTCTAAAAGACGGTTACACCTTCTACACGATGGACTAAGTGGTCCAATGCAGGTAGCAAGCTTTAATGGAAAGAATATGTACTGTAATAGTTTGAGATGACTACACCCGATATAACTTGGACCCACTTCTAAGAGGTCCCAAAGATGAAACACATGGAGTTCTCATTGATTTCCTTACACATGTCCAAAGAGGACTCATGCACAAGTGACAACAAGATTTTCGAACTGACAAATGCACGGAATTTCTTAATAAATCTTCTCAGGCATACTTGTGGCAAAAGAGGGAATAAGACAACGAAAACGTCGAACTGCTCGAACACACCTGAACAAAACGGAGCATGTCGAAAGAAGGAACCTACTCTTGTGAGGTTGCTCGAACAATTCTAAGGCCGCTAAAGTTTCCTTTTTTCTTCTGGGCTGAAGCAATTGCAACTAGCATGTTTTACCAAAATGTTCACTAACCATTGTAATTCCTCGAGCAGATACAAACACGCTTATCATCTCACAATGCCCGGAAACCCGTGTCAGTCAGTTCTTTCATATCTTTGGTTCTCTATGCTACATCATCAGAGATGGTGAAAATCTTGATAAAATGAAGGAAAAAGGTGATGCATGTATTTTTGTTGGGTATTCTACTCAGTTAAAGGCTTACAGGGTATTTAACAAGAGAACAAGAATGATAGTTGAAACAATTCATGTTAACTTTGATGAATTGCCTCTTATGGCGTCAGATCCATCGTCAGTTCTGACCCCGGTCCACAATGTTCAACAACGGTACTAATGAAACAAGACAGTTTAATTCCGTCTAACAAAGTCATGAAAATGTTACTCAAATTGCTGAGACAGTAACAACGTCAAATGAGCTGGAACTGCTATATAGTCCGATGTTTAGTGAATTACTCAATGGAACTTCTCCTGTTGTGTTAAAGTCTTCCGCTGTACACACTGCTGATAATCCTAATAAACGTCAACAACATAAAACAACTCACACTTCTACAACAACCGATGTTGCAGATCCACCTCCATTGAACATTCATTCAACACATTAAACTCCAACTCAAGTACCAACCTGTCCACTGCAACATAGAACCATTATATCAAGCAGAAACAAATACAGCAAATGCACAATTTGGACTACCAATGAATTGTATCAACATCTTCAATACACCAGTACAAGAACAAGGGAGACATTGTCTTGTCATATTGATACGTCAAACATGCATACTTTCTATCAACACCATCCTTCCGCATAACGTTGGACAAAAGATCATCCATTAGAACAAGTCATTGGAAATCCGTCTGAATCAGTAAGAACAAGACGTCAGCTAGAAACATATGGCGAGATGTGTATGTTCGCACTCACCGTGAGTCAAACCGAACCAAAGAACATCAAAGAAGCCATGGCTGATTCTGCATGGATTGAATCAATACAGGAAGAACTTCATCAGTTTGATCGATTAGATGTATGGGAATTAGTCGACAGACCACTTTGCAAAAATGTCATTAACTTAAAATGGCTCTGGAAAAACAAACGTGATGAGGAAAAAACTGTCATTCGTAACAAATCTGTCCTGTAGCTAAGGGATAAGCTTAAAAGGAAGGAATAGATTTCGAAAGAGACATTTGCACCATTGCTCGGCGGTTAGGAAGCATACATTGTTCATGTGTGTAGTTGCACATAAATCATTACAGTGTAGCCAAAATGGCGTTAAAACAGCATTTCTTTACGGGACCTCTAAAAGAAGAAGTGAACGTAAAACCAACCAGAATGATTGTTGACCCATATCATCCTGACAAAGTTTACCGTCTCAAAAAAGCATTATATGGACTCAAACAAGCACCAAGAGCGTGGTATGATGAACTCTCCAACTTCCTGGTATCCAACGGATTCTCAAAAGGTTCTATTGATCCAACTCTGTTCATTAACTAAACATAGGGAAGACATACTGCTTGTTGCAAATTTACGTTGATGACATAAATCTTTGGTTCTACGAACCCAAAACTTTCAAAACGATTTGAAAAACTAATGCACAACAAGTTTGATATGTCTATGATGGGGGAGCTGAAATTATTTTTAGGAATTCTGATCCACCAATCCCCTCGTGGTATCTTTATAAACCAAGCTAAGTATGCTCAAGAGATACTTAAAAAGCATAGTATGACCTCATGTGATAGCATTGGTACTCCAATGGCTACAAAACACCTAGATGCTGACTTGAGTGGTACTCCGGTCAACCAAACAAAATATCGTAACATGGTCGGAGCACTCATGTACCTAACAGTAAGTAGACCAGATATTTTTCATGCTACATGTTATTGTGCTTGTTATCAAGCGAAACCGACTAAGAAACATCTCACTGCGGTTAAGCGGATCTTTTGGTACCTTAAAGACTCCAATAACATGGGTCTGTGGTATCCGAAGGACACCGGTTTTGAACTAACTGCTTTTTCAGATTCAGATCACGCAGGCTGTCTCGATTCATGTAAGAGCACATCTAGTGGCATACAATTTATAGGTGGTGATAAGTTAGTCAGCTGGTCGTCCAAAAAGAAGGACTGCACTTCAATGTCTTCAGCAGAAGTCGAGTATGTGTCTTTATCTGCGTGCTGCGCTCAAGTTCTATGGTTGAGAACTATCGTAGAAGTGATCTTGTTGAAATAGCGGATGTGAGCATGAGGGTCTTCCTTGTCATGTCCGAAGAATTGTTTGTTTTGAACGAGGGTAAGCAAACCGTGCTTAAGCTCAAAATTGTCCGCGGTAATTTCGAGCACAACGATGGCATCCTCGTAACCCACGGTGGGTGCTTTGAGTAATTAAGCCATAGTACGAGTATCATCCATCGTAACTATAGGAATAGGTTCAACAAGATTGAATGGTTCAACAAAAGTCGGATTGACTTGTTGCTGTTGACGGTTAAGATTACGAGATTGAGAACGAGTGCGCATGCACTAAAATATAAAAGAAAAATTTACACTAAATTTTTTTTTGTTCTTTTTGGTTTATCAAAAATGAATTCACAATTTATTCTAATAACAAATAACGAAATAAGACAACTTAATCCTAATAATCAACAAGCTTCTCGGTAACTCTTCGAAAAGAAAAACGCACAAAGGATCGGAGGAATAGGAAAGCGCGAAGCTATTAAAAATATTTTTCCTTTAGGGTCGTAGTTCCAAGGAACAACCCGCCTTATACCCCTCTTTGAGTTTGTTTATCTTTTAAAAGGTCAACCGTACCTCGCAAGCGACACAAAAGGTAAGTTTTTGATTCTTTGGTTCGGGAACTTATTAATGGATAATACTTCAGTTGAAAGTATTATATGTTGGTGTTCTTTTACCAACTTGTGATTTTTATTGATAATTAAAGATAATGTTTTTATCTTTTTGGGGTTTTTTTTTTGGTATTTTATAAGCAAATATTCACAATTTTCAAGCACAAATAATCAAGCTTCGAAACGACAAACGCTTTCACTCCTCCCCGGCAGCGGCGCCAAAAATTGACAGCGATTAAACTACACCTTTATATATATAATAATATAATATAAAATATATATAATAAGGATAATCTAAAAATAATCAATGAAACCGAGAGTAGTATATGATATTCCCGGGTCGTTTATCCCCAACGAGGAGTGAATTGCATTTTCAAAGTCGGTTTGGTATTTGATGTTTGAATGAAAAAGATTTGGATTTGGTTTTTCTAATTAAAATGCAAAATTAATTAAGGAAAACCTAAAAATGAAAGCTAGAATGATTAAATCCTAAAACTATAAAAATTAAGCAACTTTTAAAAAGACAAAAATTTTAGAACTAAAAAATAAGTAGGAAAATAAGCAGAAAAAGATGGCAGAATTGCTTTTTACTCTAAGGGCTAAAAATGCTAAACTGGTAAGGCTTTTTAAGCTAAATAAGCTGATGAAAAATGAAAAGAGGCAAATACAGCTAATCTATCCTACCTAGATAAGCAATAAGAGCAAAAATAAACTAGGGATAACAAGCAGATAAGCCAGAAATAAGCTAAAAACTCAGCAGTACTAACTTAAAAAGTTAGTACTGCTAGCTTTAACTTAGTACTGCTAGGCTTAATAAAACACAATGAAATAAGAAATAAGCAAATAAGCTAAAACAGATATTTAACTACCCCTAATAAGCACTCAGGCATAAAAATAAGCAACTAGAATAAGCTAGAATGGCAAATAAGCTAAAAAAACTAATAAACACTTAAAATTACTTTGAAAAGGCAAATAAGCTTAAATAAGCTCTAAACTAAAGACAATAAGCTAAAATGAGCTTAATCTACTCTAAAAAGCTAAGCTAATCCTAAATAAGCAAAAACAATAAGCTAATAAGCAAAAATGCACTAACAGTACTAACAGCACTAACAGTATTAACTAGCAGTACTAATTGAATATACCACCAGTACTAACTTGGAGTTAGTACTGCTTGTTGAAAAACTTGATTTTAAGACTCAAACAAACACAAAAACATCACAAATGAGCAAGATCCAATAGATTAATCCTACAATAAGATAGAATGAGTTTTAAGCTCCCAGATTTAAGCTATGACTACTTAAGACCTAAAAATTGAAATTCAAACAATGACAACTTTTAAAAACAACTTTAATCTACTAAAATAGACTAGCTAAATCTAACTTAGTACCCCAACCCAATTAAAACACAGTTTTGACCCATTTTGAAAGTTAACCCAAACACTCCTTTAAATCCTTAAATCAAATTTTTAGGCTGTTTTACTAAGATTTAAGCAAGGTTTCTTAAAAACAGATGACAAGTATGAAATATTAAGCAAAATAAAGCAAAATTCAAGCAAAGATAAGCACTAAATAAGCAAATAAGCAAATGAGCATATTTAGCTAAAAATGGACAGAGTGAGGTAAATTCAGAACCAAAGGACAAGTAAGCATCAACAAAGCATACATAAGCATAACAAATCATAAATAAGCAATATAAGCAGTAATAAGCACAAAATAAACACTTGTACAGTAATAAGCAAAATATGAAAAAGGAAACTTACTTGATCCCTTGCTCTAAACAGGGATTAAAGGACCTAAATAAGCTCTAAAGACCTACCCAGCTTATAAATAAGCACTCTACTAAACCCATAAGCACTTCCATTATTTGCTTATCATCCAAAAGCTCAAAATGCCAAATTCCTTACTAATGAAAACTTAAAAGCTTAGATAAGTTTTTGAGAAAGCTTATCCAAGACACCCTGAGTTATAAAAGCTTAAAAGAGCTTATGAAAGACTTTTGAAACTTAAAGAAACTTAAAACTTGAAAACGGATTTAAAAAAAACAAACTTGAATTTCATTAACTTTTAAAAAGACATTACAAGAAAATACAATAAGCTGATTAAAACTAAGTTAAGCAAAAAGTAAAAAGCTAGATGCCTCTAAGGGCTTACAAAGTCCTATTTTATACTAAACGAGCTAGGTCTTCATCTCTTGACTTCACCCGTTTGTGTTTCTTTTGAGAGAGAGACCAAGGAGTGTGTTTGTTGTGTGAGTATAAGCTCAAAGCAATCTTGGCCATCAAAGTTTCTTGGTGCCCAATCCGAGTAATCTCAACCCTTGATGTTGTTGTCGTATCCCTTGGCCAATGGAGGGGCTTAGGATTGCCAAGGTGTCTTGAGGCCATGTGGGGGTGGGGAAGGGTGGTGTAATGGGTTTTGGCTGGTTATGAACAGTAACCGAGGTGGGACAATGACAGGGGAGAAGGGGATTTATTTGGCGGGAAAACCTGTTTGAGTGACAGGGGTGAAAGTTTGGGAGATTGGCAAGTTAAGTCCCTCAATGTTATATGAGAGTTTGCAATGAACGTCCTTGGTGGTGATAAAGTTTTATGGGGTTGGCAGAATTAGTCCCCCAAAGTTATAAGGGTTATTACATGCATGGTCCTTGTGGTTAACAAATGTTAAGGGTTAATGGGGTTTTTGGCATTGGGCTTGTTGGGCCGATTATGGTTTAAAAGGGTTTTAGGGTTTTGTAATAGTAGTGGGCTGACACGGGCCCACTAGATGGGTACGGGTGAGCCCACTAGATGGGTACAGGTGGGCCCACTTTTGGCAATTTATGTTTACTTCGGGGTTGACTTTGACTT
>BQNB010110286.1:0-22585 GCA_026074375.1 Tanacetum coccineum
GAATTAGAAACACACACATTATCAACTTCCAATATTGAATAAGTTGAAAAATTTATCATAAGTTGAGAATCAGCTTCCAAAGTGATGCAATGTTTTTCAAGATTTGTAAAACACTTGCAAAACACTTGCATAAGTTGAAACACCACATTATCAACTTCCAATATTGAATAAGTTGAAAAATTTCTTGATTAAGTTGAGAATCAGCTTCCAAAGTGATGCAATGTTTTTCAAGATTTGTAAAACACTTGCAAAGTTTATCATAAGTTTCTTTATCAACAAAATCCTTTTTCTTGACAAGCTCAGTCTCGAGTTTGAGGCACTTTTGACATTCAGGCACAATTTCACCACTTGCATTTACAGACAAATTCACAACAGTTTGTACAATATCCTTATCAATGGCTTGTTCCAAGAGTCGTTCATTTTCACCCAAAACTTGATTCATTTTAACTTCGAAAGTTTTAGACTCCAAGCGATGTTGTTCGACAGCCTGTTCCATTTGATAAAAAACTTTTTGGACATCAGCAAGCTCTTCAACCAAGTATTGGTTGAAGTTATTGAAGATATCTTTTAATTCTTTTATAAACGGAATGATTTCATCTCGAAAACACGCCTTTGTATGTTCAAACCCCCACGTGCCCTCAGTGATAGCTGTGGCAGTGGTTCTTTCTTTGACAACCTGATCAAAGCCAGTAAGATGACGTTTAAGCTTTTTCAAGCTAGTATTTACCATACTTACTGTAGGAAGTTCTTTTGGAACCTCAACTATGACGGTTGTGGAAGAATGAGATGGGTCTAAAGGTGGGACCGAAGTCTCTTTCCAATAGGCATGTTCAGAATATAAATCAGTTTGTCGAACAAATCGTTTGTAGTAATCGTTATTAAGAATATCATAATTAATGGGTCTCGTGTTTATTTTATTCTTCACCATCAATGGATCTTGTTCTTTCAAAAGCATTTTTGAACGACTCTTTTCACTTAGCTCTAATGTTTCATCAGAATCAGGAACCACAATCCTTTTCTTCAAGCAGAAAGGTTTTTCAAAACCGATAGCTTGTTTCGAGGAATGATCATAACCACGTTTGGAGTTAGTCAGCATACGAACAGTTTGCGCAGATTGACCTCTTTTGAAAATGATGTTGTCAAGTTGCTTAATTTTCTTTTCTAACTCAATTTCTCTTTCAATATTTCTGTTTTCTTCTAATTGCAACTTATTTTTAAGTTCAGAAACCGTTTTCATTAAAGAATCCTTTTCTTGCCCTTGTTCGAAAAGATTTTGCTTAAGATGTGCAATCTCTGCAGATCTCGATCAAACTGTTCATTATGAACCTCGAAAAACTGTTTTAACATTTCTGTTTTTCTTTCAACTCTTTAACACTCTTCGTTTATAATCTAGTCAAGCTCTGTAAAGTCAATAGCTTTTATTGACAGAGTTGCAATGCGTCACTTGGGTTAGTTTAATTTGAGGTCAAACATAGAGCAAAAACAGGACATCTATGATTGAGCAGAAGAGTTAGAAATTCTGAACAGTTATCCTGTTGTGTTCACCTTATACTGAGAATAAGTGAATGATATTGCTATCACTAGAGATTATATACAGTTCTGACTGACTCACATATTAGACCTGTTCAGAAGACGGCATGAATGCTGCTCACTTGATGGATTAAGTCCTAAGTTCAGATTATCTTGATTGGTGTAGACTCAGTGAGAGCATCTTATCCATTACCTTGATGTAGTAAATTGCCAATGAGAACAAGTTTTGGCTGAATTGAGATTCTCACAAACAGAGTCATATAGCATCCGAGATCATGCTGCGTTGTATAATCGGCGATTGAGATGAGTGTGTCTTGACGTCTGAAGAGTTTTAGAACATCAGCTAGTCCTGAACTGCCAAGATGCTAATCTTGCTCTCTGCTCTGTTATTAAAAGCTTGTCCACCTGCTTGAGGCTTGAACCAACAACACTTTATCGTTTGAACCATAGTACTCATCCCTTTTCCGCTTAGGCTTAGTGCACGCTTTGCAATATTGAACCCTCCCATTTTGCAATTGTTAACTGATATAACAATCCGTGTAGTTTCCCGTGTTTGCTACCGTAGTGACTTGCACAGATGTGTATTTTCTTGTTTGTCTCCAGCAGCAATAATAAAGTGTGTCCTACCCCTGTACAGGTTGTACCGTCAATTTTCCCATAATAGATGTAGTGTTGTGACGCGAGGTATTGACGAAGTCCTTAGCTGGTTTGATGGTGTAGAGTGATACCGAGGGATGTGGACAACAACAGTCACGAATGAGACATCATGGTATATTAATTGCATCAACTGGATCAACCCCCTTCTGAAAAACTGGACAAGCTAGGCTGAGTCTGTTGGGAAAAACTCAAGGTGATGCTACTGATAGTGTTTGTTGGGACATATTCCAACTGTGGGAGATGATGGTTGTTGAGAAATAAAACATAGTATGTGGTTAACGGGGATTGATTACTCATTTTGTTTGTGATAATTACTTGAACGAGGTGTAGAGGTATTGATGAGGTTGAGTAAGTGTGTAAGTAAACTGAAGAAGACGTTGAAATTAAATCAATGGGTGAAACGTGCTGTTTGAACATAGACGACTGATGGCTGAGGTGTAGAGAGATATGTGATAATCTGTGCTGTATGATAAAACAGATGAAAAGCAACAAATGCAAAGTAATCCGAGGTTTAGCGTGTCATCATCACAACGAACTTTCACTTTCAGTGTCGTTCATAGTATGTTGCAATGAGCATGAAGTTGATCAACGTTTGTAAGTGTGCAAATCTTAACCAGCATAACAACAGTGACAAATTTATTCCCATTCATCAAGAAGAGTGTTTTTAATAGACTTGGTGTTCACTGTGAAACTAAGCTGCCAATGGCATCTTGTATATGTTCATATCATCGAGTAACACGATGAACCTCAAGTAATACTCATGCAGCGTTCCTCTCCTTTCTTGTAAGCGTGAACTTATCAAATTCAACATACAACTTGCACTCACGATACTTGTTGTGTTTTAATGATGTCCTTGCATACCATAGTTAAATTTTTATCCAAAGATGTCGCTTTAGCTACACGATGTTTGACTCACAAAATCATAGATTTCAGTTGTAGGAAACTTTGTGAGATATGATGTTTAATAGCTCTGAGGATGTCGCAATCTGCTTGAATGGCTTCAGCTGAGTTAGACTCAACATATCCTTTACCTTGTTACTCCATCACTTATGTATTGAACGCCAACAGTGGTCCCTGATTTTCAACAAGATGCAATATCTGTTCTTCCATGGTGGTCTATTCATCATATGAAAGTTTCCATTCTTGCTTTTCCATGAATCAACAAGTGTTTTTTTCCCAGCAACGTTTTTTTTCGTGTCACCTCCAGAGAGATATAGAATTGTATCACAAGAGACGTCATTGTGGAATATCAAAATATTAACAATTTTATGATCGGATCGGTGGTAGAAAGAACATATGTGATTGATACTCGTGATTGTTGAGATCTTATGAATTAAACTAACGACGGAATTTGACCCATTCTTGAAAAACCGAAGACAAGTTGTTTGTTTTTCACGGGAATTTTCTTACAAGTCAGAAAAGAAATAACGCGTATAATTTAAAAATTGAGTTTGTTAAGTTATTGAGAGTTTTATTTTTCTACTGTTATTCTCGCAGTCACTCTGTTCGAACGGCATAGTTCGATCCTCTCGTGATCGAACGGCAAGTTTCTGATCACTCTCGTTCGAACGGCTAGTTAAATCAAAAAGTGACGAATCCTCCTACGAAGTGAACTGTCTAGTTCGAGTCGTTTTCGTTCGTACTGGCTAGTATCTAACCTCTCGAATTCGAATCTTCTAGTTGATCGTTATCGTTTCAAACCACGTTAGTCTTTCTCATCCTCTCGTTCGGTCAACTAGTGAGAAAGCTCGTTCGATCTTAACTAAAAGACGCTCGTTCGATTCAAACTAAAATTCTGTTTCGTTTCGTATCGAAAACTAGAATAGGCCGTTCGTTCGTAATGATGCTCGTTCGAAGTGTTTTGTAGATTGGTTACCCTTAGGATCAGATGACTAGTTAGTGCTTAATCTTCGTTCTACTTGTTCGATCCAACTAGTTTACGATTCCAAACAACTTCGAAACGTCAAATCTTACAAATACTCAAAAGATGACACGATATATGAAAGTTTTATTTCCTCAAAAAGTCTTTTACTTACTTAGTAATTAAAAACCCTAGTAGAAACAGAAAAAAAATGAAAACTTTAAAGGTTTTTAAAGCCAAAAAAATTTAACACACTAATTTGTTCTTTTAAAGGTTCTTTGAATACAAAATCAAACACAACAAATCCTAAACACACCACTCCATTGCTCTTGAAACACAAAAATGAAAATACAAGTTGAAATTTTAATCTAATCGAATCAACAAAGAAACAATAAGTGAGATGTGGGTTGGATAGTTATGCAGACAAACTTTGGATTGAATATGGATGATGTATTTGATTGTAATTTGTTGAAAATGAATTGAATAACAAAAGTGTAATCTACCAACAACCTCTCCAAAGACTAGGGAGAGGTTGTATTAAATACTCCTATGGCCTGGCTAGTGGGGGGAGGGGGGTGTTGAGTTGGGGGAAGGGAGGGGGTGGGGAGGGCGGTGGTGGGGGATGGTAGGCGAAGTATGGAGTTATGAGTATGGAGGGTGAAGAGTTGTGGGGGGCGGATGTTGTTGGGCCTTGATTTTGGGCCACCCAAGGTACCCTTGGTCCGACACTACGATTACTAATCTCAATCTATGACTTAACTAGCTAGCTAAGACTGTTTACAAACTTTGGAATGACCGACACTTTTCCGTGTTTCCAACAACTGGTGCAATCCAGACTCGATTGCATTTTAAAAAAATGACCAAGACCAACTAGATTCGGGCATTTTAATAATAAAAGCCGTACCCTTTCTAGAATAGATTTTAGCAGTGACATTTCTCCCCCAACCACCGTTCGTTCGAATAATGTTAATTTAATCATTTATGTCACTTGTGCTCCCGTCATGAAATTTCAAGGCTCTTCACTTCCGGAAGATCTTGCATCTTCAGTTTGATTCATTTTCAATCTCCAAACTAGCATACGACATCTCAACACTATATTTCGGACATCAACGTCGAGTCCATCATCATCACTGTTTTGACTAGATATAATTCCATCATCATCAATAGAAACCATGATCCATCACCGTTCAATCGATCAACCACACTAATCATACGTCCTTCAATAAAACTACAAATATGAAACCAATACCCAAAAAATCATGAACGAAAACTCAAAAGAAAAAACCAACCGATGACAAATCTAAAAAAAGAAAGATCAAACGAAAAATAAGCATAGATACATTTAATACTACTATCAAAGTAAATCAAAATAACAAAACTCCAATAACACTTAAATCGTGGATCACACAAAATAGTGTGTGAACAGATAAAATTTATATAGATAAGCAAACTTTGAAATTGAACCTGTTTTAACGCAATATATGTGTTTTGTGAACATAAAAATTAAACTTTGAAATTAGCGACATATTTTACAGTCACGAGAACCGGTTGCTACGTAGAACATACAAATTGTAAAGATGACACTTAAGTCGTTTTTACTTCGGCGATTAATAACTTTAAAAGGAATCACTAATTTAAGCATCTGCACTGTTCTGATAATTAACGTTAGCGACAGTTATAATATCGTGTTATAGACTACAGATCGTCGCTAAAAATGTCGACACTAATTAGCAATCTTTTTTGAACCAATCAGTGACCAAAATTGGAATAGCCCGATTTACCCTATAAAATAGGGACACATCATTCCAATCGTTTTGATCTGTATCGATCAAAACACAGCAAAAATAAACTCCAAACTCATCATAAAGCAAATTAGATTCTATAGCAATCAATTTATCTTGAATAGATTGTTGAGTATCCTCAAAACAACGCACCAGTTCGGGACGAAATCTGTATTTAGTTACACACTAATTGTGCGGCGCATCAATACACGATATTGTTAAATCTTTATGAATTTGTAATTGAGCATACGCCTGGTCGCACTTTAACGTCTTTTGGTAAAATTCCTAACAGACTAAAACAGAATTTAACACAGATGGATCAAACCATATTGAAGATCTCAATGTTGAAAAACCTGAATAATTCAAAGGGAATTATTATTTCGTCGTTGTGCAACAAAAATGTTATATCACTTGACACAATTGCATGGTCGTAAGATTCCTTACGGAGTCTGATTCCAGAAGATCTGTTATCTTGGTGGAAGACAGAATGTGATACTACTGAGGCACAAATGGACAGTACTGGAGTGAATAGGGCCGGCCCACAATGAAGTCATTAGAAATATATATGCGAAGATGAATATTTTGAATATGATTTGATTTGACTCCCTTTTAAGATATCTATTCAACAAAAATTATTGCAAGCAAGTCAAGATAGATCGATGTTTATGGAATCATTGGAATATAATACATGGACACAAGTTGCATAGATCTATGAAACTTTGTTGTTGTAAAAATTCCTAAATATATCTATAAGATTAATGATGCAAAGCTGTTTTGAATCATGTGGAAGAACATCCAAATCATAGGACCATAAAATGGAAGTATAAGTGTATGTGGTTTAAAAAACCTCTAACTTTCTTTTAGGTTCAAAATATTGAAAAAATAAGCCCTCAACATGGAAACAACTTCAATATATAACTTAAACACTTTAGACTTATTTATATTAGTTTGAGCAACTTGGTTCTCAAAATTCGAGTAGAGGAAGATAAACATTATCAAGTTTGATAAAGGCTGAGTACAATTCGATAGAATTATCAATGGATTTGGATAAAGCTACTTGCCAAATCAAAGTCCAATCCACAAAACAAATGCGAAAATGCGGTGGTGTCAGGACAGAAAATAATTTCTTATAAGAGATGAAAAAAAAAGATTATACACCTCAAACAAAAGAATATAAACTTCGAATAAATGTTATAATCATAGTTGGTTTCCTTTGGAAACCTGGTCATAAAAGCTTAAATGATTGTCGCCAACATAGAAAGAGCGCATGGGAGCGGCAATTTTGGAGAAACTCCAAACCATAGCTCAAACCATGTGCCGTCTCCAAAAAGAATTATGCTGGAATAAATTGAATCCATACCTAACCTAATGTTTGTCGGATTGGTGGAATGATACAGTTTAGCACAAAGGCACAGTATATCGAATTCGAAGAAGTGATGTTGGTATCTAACCAAAAGGTGAATGAGACTAGACCCTCAATGTTCATTGGGAAAATGGAACAATTCATTCAAAGAATTGAAAGGAAATGGTATTAAAACTTGACTTCTGAAAGGAATGGATATTTAGTGTAATGTAACCCATAAGTCATTGTATGCTTAAGATATTAAAGCACTCTAACTAGTGCATCCCAATGATCTCTACCCGGGTTGTGTGAGTATCGACTGAGTCAACTTACATTATATGCCAAATCTGGTTTTGTACAATTCATTATATACATCAAGCTTCCTAAAACTTGTGTATAATGTTACTGCGATACACTTTGTCCTTTGTTCTTCTTTAGTTGAACCTTAGGATCAAAGGGAGTTACAATTGGTCTATCATCATAGTGCCCAAATTTCTTAAGGTTCTTCTTAATGTAATGAGATTAGGTAAGGATGTATCCATTAGGATTATTTTGAATTCTAATACTAAGAATGACATCAGCTTCTCCCATGTCTTTCATATCAAATGAAGAATGAAGCATTTTCTTGGTTTGGTTAATGACATCCATATTTGTTCCTATAATCAGCATATCATCTACATATAAACAAATAATGACAAATGCACTTTTGTATTGTTTAACATAAACACATTTATCACATTCGTTTATTTGAAATCTGTTTGATAAGAGAGTGTTATCAAACTTTTCTTGCCATTTTGTTTAAGGCCGTAAAGAGATTTAACCAATTTACAAACCTTATGCTCTTGACCTTTGACAACAAACCCCTCAGGTTGTTGCATATAAATTTCTTCATCTAATTCACCATTTAAGAACGCAGTCTTTACATCCATTTGATGTATAATCAGGTTGTGGATTGCTGCTATAGCAATTAGTGTTCTTATAGAGGTTATCCTTGTAACTGGTGAATAAGTATCAAAGAAATCTTGACCTTCTTTTTGACGATATCCATTAGCTACTAAACGAGCCTTATACTTCTTTATGGTACCATCAGGTCTTAGTTTCTTTTTGAAGATCCACTTATGACCTATTGGTTTATGTCCTGAAGGTATATCAACCAATTTCCATGTATTGTTATGCACAATAGAGTCTATTTCACTCTGAATAGCCTCTTTCCAATAAGGTGCTTCTGATGATTCCATAGCAGCCTTATATGTTTGTGGTTCTTCATTAATAATATACGTCATATATTTAGTGACTTTTGCACACTTACTTCTTCTTGGTTCAACATTCTCTTGAGGAATCTTAGAATTGTTGTCTGTTTCATCTTGAGACAACTGATTATTCATTACTCTTTTCCTTGGATTTGAGATTTGTTTCTCTTTATCCTTATAAGGAAAGATATTCTTAGAGAATTCTGCTTCAACAGATTCTATAATTGTATTGTCCTCTACATTGGATTTGTAAACCAAGAACCTATAAGCATCACTATTCTTTGCTGGACCTAGATAAACATAGTCAACCATTTTTGGTCCAAGTTTGGTTCTCTTTGGTAAAGGTATTTTAACCTTTGCTAAACTAACCCACACTTTCATCCTTTTATAAGATGTTTTCCCTTCCATAATTGATATGGAGATTTGTCACCCTTGTTTTGAGAAATTTTATTTAATATTGTGTTTGCGACAAGACATGCTTCACCCCAAAGAATGTGAGGAACCCCTGAAGTAATTAACATTGAATTAATCATATTTTTCAATGTTCTATTCTTACGTTCAGCCACTTCATTTTGTTGTGGAGTGTATAGGGCTGTTGTTTGATGTACAATACCAAATGTAGAACAAAATTTAGCAAAGTCATTCGATTCATATTCTCCACCTCTATCAGACCTTAGAATTTTGATCTTTTTGTCTAGTTGATTTTCAACTTCAGCTTTATATGTCTTAAACATATTCAAAGCTTCATCTTTGGTATTTATTAAATACACATAACAAAATTTACTGCAATCATCAATGAAAGTAATATAATAATTCTTTCCTCCTCTTGATGGAGTTGCTTTGAAATCACATAAATCAGTATGTATTAGACCAAGTATTTCATTTGATTTTTCTACAGATTTATGTGAATGACTTGTGTATTTAGATTCAACACAAATTTCACACTTGGATATTTTATCCTTAGAACATTTAGGCAACATGCCTAAGTTTATCATTCTTTGCAAGGAACAAAAGTTAACATGGCCTAATCTAGAATGCCATAAGAAAGAAGGATCAATCATGTACACAGAAGCGGTGCTAGTGCCCGCGTTATTATTATTAATAACATTGTCATCAGTTACAACACTTAGTTTGAAGAGTCCCTCATCGAGGTAACCCTTTCCAACATACACACCACCCTTAGTGATTACTAATTTATCTGATTCAATTACAAGTTTAAATCCCTTATTGCTAAGAATAGGACCAGAAATCAGATTCTTGGTGATGTTTGGCACATGCAACACGTTTGAGAGTACAAGATCCTTTCCAGAAGTCAGTTTTAATATGACTTTCCCTTTTCCTTCAATCTTTGAAGAAGTTCCATTTCCCATGAACATTGGTTCCAGTTCATTCACCTTTTGGTAAGATACAAACATCCTTCTAGAATTGCATATGTGCTTTGTGCAACCTGTATCATACCACCAATCGACAACATTAGTGGTTAGGAAGGATTCAATTACTCCAGCAAATTCTTTTGGAGACTGCACATGGTTTGCTTGGTTGGAGTTTCCTCCAAAATTTCCGCCTCCATGCTCTTTCTTGTGGCGACAATCCTTAGCTTTATGCCCAGGTTTCCCACAGACCCAACAATGATAAACTTTCTTGAAGTTGTTATTCTTTTGTTGGGTGTAATCTTTTTTTCCATCCTTAGAATATTTCTGTCCAGAACCACCACCATTTTTGCCTTTGTTTTTGTGGTTGGACTTGGATTTGGAAGAGCTTTCTCCAATCAGGTTTGCATTTGGTTCTATTGAATTTGCATCAGCCTTTTCAATCATCCTGTTATCTTCCTCAACATGAATTTTGAGAACAAGTTGCTCAAAACTCATATCATCAGTCAAGTGTTTAAGATAGAACTTAAAGTTTTTTCAAGATTGGAGTAATTTTTCAATAATAGAACCAACAAAAAAGTTAGAGTTTATACCCATGCCTTCTACTTCCATTTCATGGACAATGATTTGAAGTTCTTCCACTTGCTTCGCAACAGGCTTTGCATCATTCATCTTGAAATTTAAGAATTTTCCAACAACAAATTTCTTAGAATATGCAACTTGAGTCATGTATTTATTTTCCAATGATTCCCAAATCTCCATTACAGTTGCAAAGGTTGAATAAATATCATATAGGGAATCATCCAAAGCATTCAAAATATAATTTCTGCAATTATATTCATTATGATTCCATTGTGAGGCGGCCCTTTCATAGTCTGCCACTTGTGCATCAGTAGGAACATTCTGTCCATCTACCACATACGGATCTACTGGTTCAGAATCCGTAAGAACATATGACACATGCAATGATGTCAAGTAAAACAACGTATTTTGCTGCCAACGACGAAAATCAGAACCTTTGAACTTTTCATGTTTTTTCACATGAGATTTCAGTATGATTTGATCCATCTTAAAATTTCTGTTTTAGATTGTTATGAATTTACAAATCGTAATACGAAGTGTATAACACAGAAATCGAAAGATTACAATAACGTGATTGAGGCCTGCAATTAGCAGTGTCCTAAAACAGAATTTCGCCCGAATTGCAGCGACTGTTTTGAGGATACAACAATCAATTCAAGATAAACTTGAATCTATCGAATCTAATATTGCTTTATAATGGACTTGGAGAGTATTTCTGTGTTTTTGATGTGAAAAACGTTGAAATGATGTCCCTATTTATAGGGGAACTCGTGACTCTTTAAATGGTCACAATGGTTCACAAAAGGGTGCAATTAGTGACGACTTAGCGACAGAAAAACTTGCGTTAACTGACATGATCAGAACAGTCGCGATGGTTCGTATAGAGACACCCTTTTAACGTAAATAATCGCCAGAAAAAACGATTAAGTGTGTTTTACAATTGTAATGGTTCATTAGCAACGGTTTTATGACAGAAAGACTGTCGCTAATTTCCAATTTACTTTATCTGTTCCAACATTAATAACTCGAAAACACAGTGTCAATCTGTCATATATATGCTTTATTTAACACTGTGTTCTTGAGTTTTTTCATCAAAGAAAAGTAAAAAAATTGAAAGTAAATATTTTCATCCCAATATTGGGAGAAAACATTTTACTTCCAAAATCAATTAAATTATCCTTGTTTTTCCTTCCTTTTTCTTTTTGGAAAATGACACAAAATGTATTATACTTAAGGGTGATTTCTAATCAAGGTATCGAACTTTTTTTTTACATAAAAATGCATTCAACTTATTTTTTTGGCAATTTGAGTATTTTCGTTAAATATTTAACGATCATCTGTCAAGTTTTACATTTCAAATTCACCGCCACTACCACCACCATCAATCATCGTCGCCACCATCCCACGACCATCACTACAAAGCACCGCCTCTACCACCATCTCTACATAAAATAGAATTGGATTCTCACGGCTCACATGCCCCCACGACCAACATGAGAATGAAATTCAATTGTTCTCAAGAAAGAAATTAAAAAAGGAAGTGCCAGTTATTTCCGTTATTAAAACAAGAAACACATCCTACATAAAAAAAAGTGATCAGTCATTTTTAATAGGAAATGTTTATGCATATTTGATTGCATGTGTAGAATCTTGGTGACGTGTCTATACAGGAATAGAAAAGTGCAAGTCTGTCAAGATCGCGAGTAAACTCGTAAGATCATACGATCTTATGTGTTTACTAGCTAAGATCGTGTAAGATCGGCATAGGATCGCATCTGGGGTGGGATCGTATGTAAGATCGTGGGATCGCACGTAAACTCGTAAGATCGTCACGCGATCCGAGTTCACCTATTTCTATTTTTTAAGTCCATCTCACTTGCTTAGTCCAAAAAGCAAACGAGATTTACTAATGTCTAATAAGTAACCATTGATGTTTCATTTTCTAGACCTGATTATAGTCTATACCTAGGGGGTGTTTGTTTCTGCTTATATGCGGGCTTATGAGCTTATTTGATTTCGGCTTATATCTCATAAGCCCTAATTTTCTAGCTTATATTGAGACTTATGGTTTATATTAGTTGATCATATCGTAATAAACTTATATAAGCCCACAAGTCTCAAAATAAGCGGGAAAATTAAAACTTATAAAATATAAGCCGAAATCAAAATAATCCAAAAAATTGTGTTTTACTTTTACTTTGGTGTTTCAAATTTGATCTTTGACATATTTAAGAGGATATTATATGAATTTATCTTTGAAGTTGTGTAGAAATGAAAACAGTTTGACTCGTCTATCCTTGTTTTACAAAACATGACAAATTGGTAAGATCTTACGATCTCGATCTTGCAAAGACAAAAACGATCCCAGGTGAGATCGCGATCTTGATAGCCTTGGAAAATTGAACCAAGCCATAACAGGGATGAAGAAAAATTAAAGGCCATCCTAGAAACCGGAGAAAACAAATAGGTGCACCCTACTCTGACCGACCAGTCATGAAGAAACATACCAAAAACATTGGTATTCACATGAATTTGATTATTCGGTCTTCAAATTAAATTGAATTAACACGCATTGATATAACTAGTTCGCGGCTTGTTGGTGGCGACGATGATTGGTGGTGGTGGTAGCGGCCGGTGAACTTGAAATGTAAAACTTAACGAATGATCGTTAAATATTTAACGAAAATACTCAAATTGGCCAAAAAAATAACTTGGTGTCTTTTTATGCAAGAAAAAAAGTTCGATACCTTGATTGGAAATGACCCTTAAGTAGGGTACCTTTTTGTGTCATTTGCCCTTTTCTTTTCTTTTCTTTACTTTTCTTAAGTGATACTTGAGAATACAACATTTTTTATTTCACTTCGTTTTCTTTACTTTCCTTCTTTAAAACATATGAGACATGCCTCAATTGAATAAAAATACATGATGGATATGAATATGAATGGATGAATCAAAGCTAAATAGATATGAATACGGATAGATGAATCCAAGTTAAATGGATATGGATATTGTTGAAGCAAATTTCCGCCGGGTTGGTCTTGACGCCTCTCGAATACCGTTCGTCGTTACCCCGAGCATAGAAGTAAGCTATCAATTAAGAAAGAACCAGTTAGAAGGGGTCCCGAGGCCGAAGCCCCGGGAAACACCCTCCGACGGTCAAGTCAGCGCCTTATATGTAAAGGAATTAATAGGTTGTATATCAATATATGAAATGAGATAAGGTAAAGTAGTAAGTATATTCTAGAGAGAGAAAGTAAAGAGGTAGAAAGAGAGAGTATGAGAAAGCTCTACCCTAGAGTTGGGAAAATGTTGTTTATATAGGCCTAACATTTTCACTTCCGCCCCCTAAAGATTATATGACCTGCTAAATAGAACCAAACATACACAAAACACCAAACTATTAGAAATAAGTGTAGGAACGCCCCCTGCACTTTTAATCAACCATGAGACCGCATAAAGTAGCCAACATTTCCAAGGGCCTGTTATCCCTTGGTCTATTAGACGGATCGGGTTTATCAAACTACATACGTCAACATATCCCCCCAGTATAGTATTATTGGTCAACGGTCAATGATGCTATACTTAAATTGTGTAATTAATGTCATATGAGGGGCTTAAGTATCCCCAGGTTGTATCCTTTGGTCGTACCGTCCTGACGGATCAGGTTTTTCAAACCACATACGTCAACATGTCCCTCCAGTATAGTATTATTGGTCAATGGTCAATGATGCTATACTTAAGTTGCATAACTCAATGTCGGACGAAGGACTTAGGGAACAACCTTCTTACCAGGGCGTACCAAGGTAACAGTTTGTGTTGTTCTTACTCATGTTCCTCGTATGTTTGATTTATATTTGTAGTCTTACTTGCAATGAATGTTTTTAGAACTAAGTAGAAATTTTTACCTTTCCGGCGCATGGATATTGACTACACGGAGTCACATAAAAATTTATCTACCCGGGAGCACCATCCGAAGTAGACATCAAAACACGGGTCGCTTTTAGCTTGACAATGGGGTCCCTCGACTGTCCCTGTAAGACTGGTCGACATCGGCTGTCCTTGTAAGACGAGTCAGCATCGGCTGTCCCGGAAGACGAGTCGGCATCGGCTGTCCCGAAAGATGAGTCAGTATCGATTGTCTCGGAGGACGAATCAACATCGGCTGTCCCAGAAGAAGCACCGGACCGTAAAGTGATGCACACTTTTTAAATCATCTGATCATTACCCAGGGATGTAGCCTTTCGTTGAAGGCTCTTCCCTAGTTATTGAGACTTAGGGGAATTCAAATGGAAATTTACTACACGGAGCCACATTTTGTTTATCCAGCGACCGTCCCGTGACAGACACTTGGGTCGCAAAGTGACGGACACTTACTTTTAGGCATTGACTACACATTTCTCCAGGGGTGGCCAGCCCTCCGGAGGAGTCACATATATTTTTGCCTAAGAACATATAACCTTCCGGTGAATAGACATTGACTACACGGAGCCACTTGATAATTTGTCTATAGTTTTACATGTCGCACACATGGTGCTTATCATCCTTGTTTTTCCCACTTTAGCCTCTACCAAATAACCGTTTCATAAAATTGGTCCTGCAACATAAAACATGAAAGCTTTTGCTTTCTCCCATTATACATGACAAATACAATATATCATCTCCATCAATACCTAATCGGATCATGACAGATTCTGACACGATTGACAGAAGTATCACACCGTTATACTCCCCCCAGTTCGGCGGTACTATATCTTATTAGTATTGTTGAACTTATAAAATAGAAGTCCTTTTATCGCGCCTTAATTATTAACAAACAATACAAAACTTTGCATTAATCGTGTCTACCAAACTTGCTTTGTTATTGTTTTTTTATACGATTTTTCGTAGAAAATAATATTCAAAGTTGGTTTTACGAAGCCTTGCGCATGTGGAGGAAAATACTATTCGTTCTCTTCGCATGTTTAGGTAATAATTTTCTCTATATTTTCATGCCCGTCATGATGTTAAATCCAGGTGTAGACCACCGCAGTGAGGAAATATTTCATAATTCTATAAAGGTCAAATAACGATGGAGGTCCGGTGCACTGGTAACCAGAGGTCACACAAGAATTAATCGCAGATGGAGTATCCGGAGGTCATATAAGAATGAGATATCAAGGGGGAAACCGTAAGATAACCAGATCCTTTAGTACCGATGAAAGTTGTAGGTCTTCGAAATCTAGAGAAAACTAGGAAATAACCGGACCTCGCATCCGCACTATCAGGGAGTTAAAACATTTGACCAAAAGCGTATGTAACTTAGAGTATTTCATTTCGGAGTTAAATGGTTGAAGTTTTGTGTGTCCGTCCGGCGGTAGGAGCGAGCAGTCGGACCAAGAGCGATATTTTAATCTGAAGCACTAATATGCGTGTGTCTCAAGCTATTGGGTGTCCATTTGGCGTTTCACAATTATACCATGAATTTTTTTCGGTTTTCACAGGTTCTATTGGAGGGTTTCCAGGATCGAATAATGATCAAACTACTTCATGATTAATCATCATCATACAAGAATAAAAAAAGAACAGGAAGATGGGTAGAACCCTAATGAATCTGATAATATATAAAAATATGAAAGGGTTGATTGTTTACAGAAATTCCTATCCTATTTATACATGTTGAATCGGTATGATACAAAGGGTTGTGATGGTTCTATAGAACCAACAGACATGTCCCTTTATCAATAAAAGTAAACGACATAATTTTCTAAACCTAAAACTGACATCGTTTTCTATCTATTGGGTTTGTTGGCCTGCTGGCCCAAACCAGTAAAATACAGATTTTTATCTAACCTAAGTACTATACAAAGATTAATGGGATTATATCTTTCCAACAAAATTTACCCATCCGGAGTTCCGTGATCTGGTCGTAACAAAGGTGTGATTGAGTAGAATGGTGAATAAAGTCATATAAATAGATTACCGAAAGGCATATCGATGTACATGGTGGATGATCAAAAAAGCATGTTAATATGCGCGGTGGACTACTGAAAGGAGTTCGGTCACCGGAGAGACATATACTAAAAGTGGAAAACGAGTAAAAGAGCAAAATTTCTATATATCAATGAAGAATCTATTCTAATTTCAAAACTGTAAAACCATGCTAGTGGTCGGACTCCCGAGTAGTAACACAAGGATGAAAGAACAAAGTCATTGGTCGGTGGGATCTGCCGATAAGCCATATGCGTTTTGTTTTCTTTTTCTTTTTGGGTCTTTGCATGGATGTTGCTAGTAAAATTGACGGACGTGAGTCGTTCCTTTGCCGAGGTGTGAAATAAAAAATTCAAAACTAACAAAAAAGTGGCAAATGGACACTGTGCGGAGAATGATCAAAACATCGAAGAATCACCATGATACCGGAAGACCGTCGCAAGGACCCACACCTTTTTTAAGTCAACAAAGGCAACTGTGTAAGATTCGTTAGAGGAAAACACTAGGATCCCGTGACCGACATGTTTCAAGGCTCGTTGTGCTAGAAGTTTGATAGATTAAACGTGATAAGTCAGACTCGATCGTGCTCATGTTGCGCCGAAGGTAAGATGTGCTGATATTTCTTCGGATGTGGGGGGCAAAATACAATTCATTAGTATATCTAAATAACGTTGTCGCGACATACACAAAAGTCGGGTAGGGGTGTCTTTGTTCTTGTATCCTCACCATTCTACACGTAATTTGTCGGAGCCGGTATGAACATTACTTTGCGTCATTTTCTTTCAGTTGGTTAAAAACAATATTTCTAGCAAAACCTTACGGTGTGTATTCTGCCCCAACATGCCATAAATGCATTAATATAATCCTTCCATTTTTAAATTTGAGATAAAAGTTTTTCAAAGCATGCCCTTGACCGAAAAGGACGGAGTTCGAGTGACGGAGCCCAAGAGGCGGGGTTTGAAAGACGGAGTTCAAGTTATCGAAGTATGCCATATTATAAATGAGAGTGCGATTCTAAGTAAATTAATTAGTCACGTGTGTGTATAGTTTACTTCAAAAGATATTTTTTGATTTGGTGAATCAAGCTTTTACTCATGGTAGAGTGTTAACTGTGGAAATGACCATTTTACCTTTCGAAAAGCTTGATTCACAGTTGACACTTCAAAAGATATTTTTGCCATTATTCAGCCATGTAAAAATACAAAGGTTGCTAAGTTACCAACTGTGGAAATTGGTTTTTGCTTTTCGGTAACATGAGAACGCGAAACGTAATTTACTCAATGCTCTTGTCCGGAGGATGATAGAACGTCGGACCTATAAAGTTCGGGAAAAAGTGGTCGACGCTTGAAAGAGTCGGTAAGGATGACTCGTTTTGATATATTATCGCAACAGGAAATGCCTTTCGACGAAGAGCGCAACGTAGACCGCTGCTTGTCAAGATTTAAGTTTATATTGATAATTTGATAGCGGTTCTGCAGCTCGATTGGCGTTCCCGTCCTAGGCATCGGACTTATAAGGCTAGGGGTGAAATGGTCGATGTTTAAAAGAATCGGTAAGGGTGATTTTAATATTTAAAAGTGTTAGGGCCCAAAAAATTTAAATACCCGAACCCATACATGTGTCTTGCGACGGTTGGTTTTATCTGGTTTTGGTTTATTAGCCCCGACTACGTCGTTTTTTTTTTTTTTTCAGGGTTCCTCTGGTCCGAGGAGGGTCTTGATAAAACGACAGTGATTTTAAACATTTGTTCGTGTTATTGACACGGGGGCCAGACATTGCAAAAATGCCGTTATAAATTCCGATCTTAAGTACTAGAGCGGCAAAAATAGGAGGTAAGATCCGAAACAAGTTAATTAAAGCGTGTTTAGGTATTGAGGGTCCATCTCAAGAGTCGGAATTGAGCTACAAATGTCCGGAGTTTGAGAAATTCTGTGAAGGCGGCGCTAAGTACATATGATATAAAAGTTGATATTAATTCATATGTGAGTGCGATGCCCGTAACCCAACGTTCGTAAAGGCGAAGGCTTGCGAATCTCAAAAGTTCAAAACTGCCCTTGATGCGTTTAGCAAAATGTCACACATGTGTATTTAGTACCAAGATGCCTCAAGAGTCGCGAGGAGAAGGGATCCAAAGATATTACTAATGGACGTGATTTTAGGAGCTAGAAGACAGTTAGTCGTGTAACTTATTAAGTTGAGCATAAGCGAAACATCAACTTTTTATAATATAAATACGCGCTTGCTTATGTCTAGCGCATCTTTTTCTTTTACTCTATCAATTAGACATAAGGGCCTTTTTAATCATTTTCCTTGTAGGTTTGGGACTCAAAGATTTGGATAGACAAACCGACAAATATGAACCGTGGTATGTATTGTGAAGTATGTACTGCAACTCTTATCAAAAAGAGATGGGATGATCTAAATTCGGAAATTCACCACAAGTTTGATGGTATCTTTTTCTCCACAAAGATATTCGTCTCTGTATTTGCATCTAAGCAAAAATTCATGTCAATCCTTATCACTATGTATAAGTAAAAATGAATTATAGTTAAGTATATCTTAGAGCGATTAAGCAGCAAATTTCCTTGCTATTATCATTTGTACACCGTGGTAGTGGCCTTGTACCCTTGTAGCAATTTTTTTATTTACCGAGTTGTGTCTTATTCGTCATAGTTTGTAATATATTCGCAATGTTATATTAGATGTAAATAATATTGCAGTATACGCACACTAGTAAAGTATATCTTTTTTTACCCGCTTAATATGTTTTATCCTTTGGTTGGTGAGAACAATCCCATCAAGCATGCAATAGCCTTATTTTGATAAAACTTCCTTACCGTTAGCACATTGCTATAATCAAGAACTACTTTATTTCAATTGCTTTCTTGTTGTTAGCTTAATAAATAAAAAGATATTTTGCCACACTTATGACTTCCTTATTTCAATAACTTTTGTTGTTCACTTTCAACTAATACACGAATCAATTCAGTAACAAAAGTTACATCGCAGGGCACGTAGCCTCTCTCTTTTTTTAGATACTGTGTACTATTTTTTTAATAAAAGATACAACTTTTTTGAAACTATAAACGAAACATATGATTATGTCTGTCTTTTTGGTGTGAATCTTAACACAAAAGTTAAAATAATAATAATAATTTTACATTCTACCTACTCTTTCACCTACTTTGATAGGTCAAACATATTCATTCGTACCGGTATAGTCACATGAGATTTTTACCAAAGCGTAACTCAAAATGGTTGTCATCGTTAATTTTTTTGCTTGGTAAAAGGGAGAGTTATGAGGTAAGTAGTAAGACTCTCTAAAAAGTAGTTTTTTTATATAGAAAAAAATGAGATAAAATTCATATCACATATAGATAACATAAATATTAGGAATGTGATAAAATCTTTAAATGTCATAAAACTACATTCGACACCCCACAAACCCCTTCTTTCCAACCCGTGAATGTCGAGGCCCTACTTTTTACCAAAAAGCCGGCACGAATGCGACTAGCATAAATCGAACATATGATAATGTCATTTGTTTTTTTTTCTTTTCGTTATTTTTATTTTTTTATTTTATTTTTTTATTTACCGCATTCTATCTATCACCTTGGGTACCAAAAGGAACTTTTGTTACCATTACCCTTATTTTACGTGGGAAAATAACACTTTCCCAAAAAGTGTGGACTCCATTTGTTTGTTGTTCAATTTTCTAAAGTAATGACAAACTTTGTGGGTTGAATCACATGCACACATGTATGCCCTTATCTTAAGATATAGTTATTGTATACAAAACAAGTACATCAATCAATAAACGTCGTTGAATACTTGTAGCTATTAGTTGTAAAAGTGAAAATAATACGTCTTCTAGAACTAACTCTTGGTATCCTACTTAAATCAATTTATTTCTGTTAGACAATAAAATTTCTTATTTTTTTATATCAAATTAAGAGTGATATGGTAAGATTTTTTATTTTAGTAAAGCTACACTTTTAACTTCCCCGATTAGTTAGCATGCATCTTTTATTTTATTTTGGATCTCCCATATACTAATTTATTCAATTTGTATATCATTCTCGACGTTTTTTATAATTGCAAAATTTATAAACAGCATGAATACGTCCACATTTATAGTTTTAGAATACTTTATTATTGATATCTGTTGGATCTACATTCCAAGATATTTAATATGGCTCAAAAGATGCTTCATTACATATGTATTCATCAGGACACCTAGCATTGTGAATGACACAATTAGAAGTGAACATGAATGACACATCCCATGTGTAGTTGTTTCAACAGGCACCTGGCACATATATATTTCTACAAAGGCTTGTTTATTTCATATCTTTTTTTTTCATCAAACTACTTTAGCAAAGATACACAAACCATCAAGCAAACGAAACACCTGGTACTAATCGACTTGTCACAACAAAGGTTTGTTTAGATGACAACATGTGTTCATATTAGCAAGATAAAGATACCAAGGTGCATTAAACATGTGACACGGAAGTTCGGGATCTAGAGAGTACTTTACAGTGTGCAATGAGCATGGCAGTCATAGCAGGAGATAACGACATCTAACCCAAATACTCGCGCTTGTAAAACACATAGATCCGGATCCTAGCCATCAAACCAGCCACCGTAGGTTATGAATGAAGTTGTTACACAACTTAAGGGTTTTGACGAGTTTCCTCGATGACGGGCGATGTTCATGTAGTTGGATGTTTATTTTGCTTAGAGTTGTTATGCTGCTATTTGTACCCTTGTATGGGCAAGCGAAGTTGTAAGCAGTGGGTTTCCGATTGTGAAAGTTAGATGAGATTCAAAGCGTGGTCCTAAGTTCACGAGGGAACATGAGAACCATATGAAAGCTAAGTACCCCCGATTGTTTGTTGATGATGATGTTGAACCTACTAGTTAAATCTCGGGACGAGATTTCCCTAAGGAGGGGATACTATGACAACTGTGCTTTGAGCAGGTTAGTCAAACCGTTAGTATTGACTTGAACATCATTATGTGCTATATAATTTTGGGTTTATGTGATCTTATGTGAATTTAGTTACCAATCCATAGAGCGTGATCGTCTTATTGTGATTGAGGTTATGGTTGATGGGCATTTCATTTGTTCACATTTTAGTAGCAATGAAAATGATGGTATAATTTTATGTGTGTATTATTTATGTGTACGTATTATGTATTTGCGTATTTAAATAATAGGTATTCGTGATAATAGAAAATTTAGTTTAGAAATTTAGATTAGATGGATTTTAGTAGAAATGAGTTAGGAAAAATATATTTAGAAATGAATTTAAAAGTATAAATTAATTAAGCTATTTTAAATTTGAAAGGTTTTAAAAGTAATTAAAAAGGTTTTATAAAAATCAAAAATTAAGGGTTTTTGTGTAAATAATAATAATTTAAAAAATAAATAAATAAATAAAGGGGTGTTTGTTCGACCGGTTTGGGAGAAAGAAGGAAAAAAGGAAGACCAATTGTAGTCAAGCTAGGATTCTAATTAGGCATTATCTTAAACACTTTACAAACCCTATAAACAAGAACAATACCCGTGCGTTGCACGGGTAGATGGTTATTTATAAGTTATGAATTGTTATAACATCTAAATTTTTTTCAAAAAACTCAATGAAGTTGAACTTTTTCCTGATTAGGTTTTTATATATGTATCTAAAGTTGAAAAATTAATGATAAAATATCAATGTCGTACCACAAAAAACATACGGTTCATTAACACTAACACTAAATACAAAAAATCATAAATTATAAAATCTGAAAATCCTCATCATAGTGTAACGGATGTTATTGCCCCTTCTTGATCACGACTTTCGTTTTACGTATTACTTACGGAAAAAGATATTGATTTTTTTAAAACCTTTGATTTACAAAAGGCCAACTCACTAAGTACAAAATATTTCACTAAAAAAGCCCAAGTTACTAATTAACTTTTCAAAATATTTTATTAATTAGAAACTAACTTCAAGCCCAAACAGTACGCATTCTTTTTCAACTGCTATTTAGCGACACTTTACCTGTCACAAAACTGTCACTAATCCATCACTAATCTGCTTTCTCCTTCCTCCCATAGCATTTAGCGACAGTTAATATGTCACTAATCTGTCACTATTTCGTATACTCCTTCCTCCCATACTATTTAGCGACACTTTATCTGTCACTAATCTGTCACTAATGTGTCACATATTACTCCTACCTCTTGGTTTTTTGTG
>BQNB010110287.1:0-22585 GCA_026074375.1 Tanacetum coccineum
GATGTTTTGTTATGTTTAGACAATGATTAATAGATTCCCAAATTCGGTCAAATACCACCTGATGTGCGGATCGACCTTCGCAGTAAGGTCGAAATTTTTTTTGGGAAATTAGGTTTTCAAAACAAGGGTTTCAAAACGCAGTGTCTTTAGACAAAACGCAGTCAAGAAATGAAATGGACAGAGTATCCCCTAAGCAAAACGCAATAAGGGTCTTCAATTAGGCAAAACGCAGTGTCTTAAGGCAAAACGCAATGACCAAAATGCAGTCTTGAGGCAAAACGCAATCAAGAACACCCCTTTAGTGAGTCAAAACGCAGCCAAGAAAAAAATCATCAACCATTCTTGAAAGCCACGAAATAATGTTAAAACCACCTAGTAATGATGCAATGGACAGATCTAAGCCCGAAAGTACAAATCTCTAACACTTTTAACCACAAACAAAGATCAAATCTTGATTTTCTTGGTATATTTTTTGAACCAAAAAAATAAACAACCCAACCCACGAATTTTGATGATTTAGAACCACAAATCAAACACGAATCTACCCTTGAAGCTCTGGTACCAATTGTAGGATCCCGTATAACACTTTACTTCATATAACAAACCACGAATCGATCAAGAAAATAGATAAAGAAAGTGAGTTGATTTAGAGAGAGAAAGAGGAGAGAGAGTTGAGAGAGAAATTAGAGAAAGAAGAAAATGGAATTTTTATTAATGAACCAACTTCCTTTTCCAAAGAGGAAAAGTTACTTATATACCCCGACACATTAAGTGACGTCCGGGATATTTGACTAGGACCCGGGCTCGGGTTTTGCTTGGGATTAAACTCGAAACATATACAATATTAGATTAACTATCGAGCCCGATTCCCGATACTTTCCTATTACAACGTTAACTAATTGATTGACCAAGACTAAAATACATAATGGACGAACTTCATGTTCGACTTAATATTTTGAGGCTAACACAGCAGGTCTAAGTAAATTCAAAGTTTTTGAACAACCTTCAAACTCGAGTGGAGCAAATTTGTAACGGATGTTAAGTTAGCTAAAGATTTGCATACAACAAATTATGATCAGCTTTATGCATATCTCAGCCAACATAAGTTACATGCTAATGAAGTATGTGTGAACGACATCCAGATCCACTTGCCTTGGTTGCTAACTATCAGCACACACCATCTTACCTAAACATCCATCATTCTTAGTGGCAATCCTCCTCAGTATTATAACAACCTGTAATTTTCATCAATGTAATTATCCATCTATTAAATTAGATGCACTGTAATATCCATCTATTATATATATACCACCTTTTTACAGGGAATTTTTTTCTTTATCTCATTATGCAACTTAACTTGCATCTCTAAAGTAAACGAGCTCACACAACCTCTACTAATGCCATCTATTTCTATGTTCATATCATGTAAACATCCTAATATGTCAATTCTATATCTTAATATCATTTTTACCAAGTACATTATCCATTTAAGGTACCATTTCCAAGGTTATATCAAAACAGACTTCATCCGTTAACATTTATATCAAAACCCTAATTATATGTAATGTATACATATGAAATGAATGTGCAAACCTTCAAGCAAGTGTACAAGTGTACAATGCACAACATTTGAAATATAATTTCCCTCCAAGTCAATGTATAACTCATTTAAGCTCAATGCACAAGTCAATAATGCAAGAAAACCAAACTAGGTCATTTTACCTCCTAAATCACTTTAGTTTCTTACCACCACTCTAGCATAAGGTACAAGCACTTAATACATAATTTCTAAACCCTAAACCTAAACCCTAAGTCATCTTAAAACCCTAATCTAAAACCCTAAACCCTAAACAAAACCCTAAAACCCTAATTTCACTTTAAACCTAAAACTAAATCCTAAACCTTAAAACTAAACCCTAAACCTTAAACCTAATCCTAAACCCTAATACTAACATTAAACCTTAATCCTAAACCCTAAACAATCCTTAATCCTAACCCTAATCCATAAATTAAAACCCTAGATCTTAAACTGAAACCAAACCAAACCCGACACCTCTTTTAGTCTATTCTTGACCCATTTTAAACCAACCTAGCATCCTAGCACCTCTATGACATCACTACCATGTCACAAGCAAGAAACCAAGAACCTCCATCACCTCCTTTGGCCACCAAGTTTGCATTGTCACCTCCTTGTCATCCTATGTTAACTGAACCCTCAGAAACCCTCACCACCTTGCATAGATACACTCCTAGCTCTCCATACTCATCACCTAGCATCCCTTGGTCACTACTCTAGTACCTTGATCCCTACTCCAAGCATAAAACTTGGGCACCAAGGGTTTTCACCCCTATATAAGCCAAATCCAAGCAACCCTTTCAAATCACACCTCAAATCTTCCATCACAAACATAAATGGAGTTCTAGCTTAGCCAAGGAAGAACTAGAAGGTCCCTAAGATCAGAATAAAAGCCAGTAAATCAAGAGAAAGAAGCTTTAAAGTCGTTACTAGGCGTACAAAACTAAAAACCCCAATTCGACCCATTTTAGCTCAAGTAAGCTTGTAATATTGTTCAATAAGCTCATAATCTTTTTTAGAATGTTCATAATACTCTTAAGATCATATATAAAATCTTGTTTGAAGCCTTGAATCCTCAAACCCATGTGTTTTTTATTAAAACCCTAAAAATGACCCGTTTTGATTTTCTATCTAACGAATCCTTTTTCTAAACTTTTGTTATGTTAGAACATCTTATTTTAGCTTATTCTAATAAGCTATAACCTGCAAATATCATTTGGAACCCTAAACTAATGTTGCATGGCTTTTTGGACTTGATTTGCAAATGTTTTCATGCATAGGGGTATATATCGTAACTTTCTGAAATTTATAACTAGAGAGGCTGAAAATGTCATTATTTCGAAGTTATAACTATAAGGACCTATCTTGCCAAGTTTCAAAGTTAAAGGTTTAAATTATATATACTTTATATATAAAGGACTAAACTTGTAAAAGTTTATAAATCGAGGGTATATATTGTCATTTTTGCAAACTTAAAAATATAAAATATAATATTTTTATATAAATTATAAAAATATATATTAATATTATAAAACTCGATTTTATTAAAACCTGACACATTAATCGTTATTAATCATCGATCGACGCATTATAAAACAATTACGTTATATATTTAACGTAATTTATCATCGACTAACTTTTGAAGAAACTTAAAATTTTATCGTATCACGTTACTAGGGAGCTTCATGTGAGGAGTTTCATTTGGGTATACGTTTTGACGAGTTTGCTGGATTTACGATTTAAAGTGTCCTGGCTCCTCAAACGTTTACTACATGACCTCTGAATTATGATGGCCCGAACAGTGATACAATATTTCCATAAATTAATAAATCAAAGTAATACGTTAAACTTTATAAAGTTTTGAAACATAAACCATCACACTAAGACTTGACATATTACCCCAGGTTGCGTGACGAGGCCGTTACTTTCACTTGATATACTTTTGCCATCAACTCTTATTTCTTGTACTGTATGGTGAGTTCATAGCTGATTTTAAATCTCTAATGTTTTATAAACGGAAGGGGAACTATGCTAATAAACCATGATTACGAGTTTTTTCCAACTGTATGCTATCCATGATATATTATTGCCTATGTCTTACTTTTGCCATTAAGACCCCACTATCATGAACCATTAATTACTTTTCGGAGTAAGCGCGAATGCTGTGAATAGATCTATTTGGGACTGAGCTTCTCCGTTGGTGTACCTATACTTTCTGGTAACCAAACGCACTTCATTTGGAACACTATGCGGGTGTTTGGCAAAGGCACTTTTTGGGGTAATTTATTATAATTATTGATTATCTCAAGGTCTTGGTGTGTGAGCTTCGGGCAATAATACTGTTTTCCATAATAATTGTACTCATTGCAATTATTACACTTATGGGTGTATAACAACGTAACCCACTATTGAACTTGTATTCAAACTGTTTAACATAAACCTATGAATTTCACTCAACCATTGTGTTGACCTTTTTAGCATGTTTATCTCAGGTAATTGAGTAACTTATGGCACAGAGTGGGACGAACTTGAAGATGGCTAAACTGTTATCATTCAAACTTTATGTTTTCTTGTAGATTTTGGGACCTCTATTTGTAAAAACTTTGATGAAATAATAAATGATAACTTATCTTTTAAAAACGTCTCTTTTGAGTTGTTTTCTATGATTATGACTGTTATACTTTGAAATAATACCCCAGATTAGCTTCCGCTGCTATATGTCAAAAATGAGGGTGTTATACCTTGGGTCTTGTAACAGCAGTTGTAGTTGTTGTAGCAGCAGTTGTAACAACCTTGGATTTAGCTGCTTTGATTTCTATTAAGGTCTGAGTCAAAGTCAACTCATCAATAGTTATTGTTGTAGCACTGGCAGTAGTAACTTCAGCAGTACTAAATACCTTTTCAGCTTCAACTTCCTGCTTATCAAAACTCCTCTATCAAACATTAAATTATCATCAATCCCCCCTAAGCTTCATCAACCAAAGTAACCTCTTCATCTGCATCAATATCAGTAATTTTCCTCCCTTGTTTGGATGCATCCTCCTGAGCACCCAAACCTTCATCATCAGAGGAAACCACTTGTGCAGATCTACCAACCTTCCTTAATCTTTTAAGCCCTGAAGTTCTTGACTTATTCCTCCTTTCCAGCTTCTTGACCCTCTCCTTTAATTTAGTTATCTCTGTAGCTTAAGAGGTCTTAGTGTTCTCTAAGTCAAGAACTCTTTTAGACAATTTTGTACAAAGGTACAACAATTCATTTAGTTTAGGTTCTATCCTTACCACTGGAGTAGTTGGATTCTTTGGAATGTTATAGTACACTTTCCACATTTCCAGTCTCATCTACCATAGGTTGTGTAAGATCACTAGGTTGAGAAACCTCAGTATTCTGTTTCTTGGTTTTCCTAGGCTTTTGCTTCTTTAGAGGTTGTGATGATGATGGTTAATTAATGGTGGATGTTTGTTGGGGAACAGTAGGCATTTTAGAACCTTCACCCTCTTCTTGAGCTTAAACCATCATAGTTTGAAATAAAGGGGTAACTCTCCCAGAAAAACCTTTTCCTTCTCTCTTTATATTTGCAAAGACCTTCTTAGTGTGAGAAGGTGTAATATAAATTTCTTTATGTTTGGTCATTCCTTCAACTTGTTTATCCAGGACCTTGCACAAACCTTGGAAACATTAGAAATTTAACTCCACCCTCCAAGTTCTTTACCATATTATCAAAAATGTACTTGCAAAAGTTGAATTTTTGGTTTGTGGCAAGACAGATGATAGCTGAGGCCATAGTGCTACTGAATTCGTTCCAAACCGTAGTCTTAGCACTAAGGCATTGCAGAATTGTATGGATAAGAAATTTCCATTGAGGTGAAAAGAAAGCTTTATAGAATGTAAGCTTTTGTGTAAGATTTTCATACCCCATTCTTTCCAGTTCTGCAAAAATGGTAGCATTGGGGTTAGAATTCAGTACTTCAGCATACTATTTAATTGACGAGCTCGTCTCACCACTAGTCTCAGTGGATGGATCACCTTTTTCCCATTTAACTAAGGCTTGTATCTTCACTTTCGTCCCATTAACAATTTTTGCCTTTAGTAGTAAGCCAGAAACTTGCTTAATGCATGAAGTGTAGATGGTAGGATTCACCGTTAGCTCATATCTGATAGAACTTGCATTCAAAAAGTCAATAATTCCTTCAAACCCATCACTTTCTTCGGGTTTCTCCAAAAACGCAACCAAATTATGAGTTTTAGCAAACTTTAGGTTCGACATTGTGTTGGGTTTTGATGACTTAAGATGAAAATTATAGTTAGGGGATATGGTTAGAGAGATATTATCAAAGTGTTAATCGATCGATTATGACGTGATTGAAACCTTAATCGATGTATTTATGAAATCCCCCTCAACACATTAGCTAAGAATGGAGCATAGTAACTAGTCTGGTCAGTAGTAAGTGTATGACTGGCAGCATTAACTTAACCAGCAGTAGTAAGTTTATGCCTAACAGCATTAACTAACACTTGCAGTAGTAAGTGTATGCCTGGCAGCATTAACTTAACCAGCAGTAGTAAGTTGATGCCTAATAGCAATAACTTTGAGTCGCCAACATTAACTCTAATTTCATTCCAAAAAGCATTTCCATCATCAATTTTGATTCTCACAAGCTCTCTTTCTGTTTTTATTCTTACTATATCTCTCAAATTCTTTTCTCACTGAGTCACTTGTCTGTCACACATCTCTCTTTTTGTTTTTTCATTCTACACAATTTCTCTCATTTCTTTTAGCTCACAAAGTCACTCTTTCTTTTTTGTTTCACACATCTCTCTTTTATGTTTTTTCATTTCACCAATTCATCATCTTCTTTTAGCTCCATAGTAGGTCACTCTTTTATTTTGTTTCACTAATTCTCTCTTTCTGTTTTTCATTCTACAATTTCTCATCATTTTCTATTTCTCACCATTCACTCTATCTGTTTTTTATTTTTACCTCCCCACCCCCTTCTTTTATCCTTCTGTTTTTTCAGTCTTATATTTTCTCATTTCTTTTACTCACCAATGCACTCTATCTGTTTTTATTTTCACACATCTCTCTTTCTATTTTTTAGCTCACTATTTCTCTCATTTCGCACAATATTAATTATAACAAACAATAGTAAGTATAACTAACATCATTAATATAGCAGTATTAAGTATAACTAGCAGCACTAATTATACTTACCAGTAGAAAGTTTGGCCAACAGCACTAACTTGAATGTCATCATTAGCTGCTATTCCATTCCATTTCAAGCATCATTTGTGCATAATCCGCTACATATAAACGAAATTAACCTCCCCTCAATCAATACTTCAGAGGTTAAGCATTCATATACTTGCAATCAGATATTGAAATCTGCCAACATCAAATGCTTTTGTGAGCAAATCTGCAACATTATGATTTGTGTGAATCTTTATCATCTAAATAAGCTTCTTCTCATTGGAATCTCTGATAAAGTGATGTCTAATCTCAATGTGCTTAGTCTTTAAATGAAACACTGGATTCTTAACAATGCCGATGGGGCTTTCATTATCAATGAAAATCTTGGTATTCATGAAATTGTATCCATAATCCAGCATTTGATTTTGAATCCAGAGTACTTATCCATAGCAACTAGCAGCAGCCACATATTCTGCTTCAGTAGTACAGTTGGCAACTATACTTTACTTCTTGCATTGCCGTGAAATCAATCTGCTTCCAAGAACTTGACAACCTCCTATTGTGGATTTCCTGTCTAAACTTGCACCAGCATAGTCACTATCAGAATAATCTTCCAAATCAAATGGTGAATCCTTATAATACCAAAGGCCCAATTTAGGTTGACCTTTCAAGTATCTAAAGATTCTTTTCACAGCATGAAGATGTGAAACTTTAGGTGTGACTTAGAATCTTGCACAAGCACACACAGCAAACATTATATCAGGCCTTGAAGATGTTAAATACATCAATGAGCTAATCACTAATCTATATAAGTGAACATCAACATCTTCAGCTTCTGTATCCTTAAGCAATGACTTTGAAGTCTCCATGGGTGTGCTTACTGTCTTCACAATTAAAAAACCAAACTTCTTCAAGATTTCATCCACATACTTGTCTTGACTGATGTAAATCCCATCATCTTTCTGTGTCACTTGTAGTCCTAAAAAGAAAGTTAGCTCACCCATTGAACTCATTTGGAACTTCATTGTGCATCAATGTCTCAAACTCAATGCATAATCTCTTTTTAGTCGATCCAAAAATGTATCATCAACATTATACTTGAACTAGTGATATTACTTTAGGACTCTTTTAATGAACAAAGTCTTATCTATCTGACCTCTTTGAAATCCATTCTCAATTAAATAGGTAGATAAAGTCTCATACCAAGCTCTAGGAGCTTGATGTAGACTATATAATGCCTTTTTATACCTTTTTAAACTCTGTCAGGAACTTGGGAATCTTCAAACCCTAGAGGTTGACAGAACTTTTAACTTCCTCTTCAATCTTGCCATTACAGAAATGCACTCTTCACCTCCAGCTCGTATACTACAAAGTCTTTGGAATATGGCATTGGCATAAGAACAACCTACAATTTTTTTACTTCATCCTAGATAACTAGAGCAAAAACATCTTCTTAATCTAATCCTTTTCTTGAGTTGAACTCGGGCAACAACCTGTGCTTGTTCTAATTACCAAATACAATCTTTAATCTTTCTTGTTCATGTACACCCATTTAGTACCAATGGCTCTTTTGCTATGTGGTAAATTTACCAAGGTCCAAACCTGTTGTAACTTAAACTATAGAAGCTCTTCTTGCATAGATTCTACCCAGCTTGGTTCTTTTAATGCTTGGATTACCTTTTTGGGCTCTTCCTAGGATAGGAAACAAGCAAACAAACAAGTATGAAGGTCTTTATGAGTTTTCCTCCATAACACAACATAATATAACCTTGTTCATTTGTAGTCTTGTCATTCACCTTGTCAATACACCAAACTGCCACATCCGAATCACATCGAATCAATGTGAATGATCTTTATGGATTCTTCTATTTGGAGATAGAGAGGAACTAGATATGCTCGGTAGTATAATGTTGCTCATGTCCACTTCTGTTTCTCCACCAAATAAATCAACATGTGTGGCTTCAAGTGGAGCAGTAGTAACTATTGGACTAACAGTATTAATATTTAGACTACGAGTATTAACATTTGTATGGCAATATTAATATTGCCTGCAGTATTACATGTATTTTTTTTAAGTACTGTTTAAGGCCTCTCTTGATCAGAAATTCCACTTTCTTGACTTAACCATCTTTCTTCCTTCTTTCCAGATCACTAGAAGGTTGTGGTAATTTATTGCAAGATTTCTTGAGAAGAACCAAATAGTGAACCATCTTTCCATAGTGGCATCAAAATGTAGTCTTGACTAGATCCTGTCTCCTTGCTAGAATGACCTGTACCAACACTTTCTTTTGTACCTACAAAATCTTTAGAGTTATGGTACTACAACAACTGGCAATCATAATCTTTGATTTTGTTAGAACATCAATATCAAACAACCACTTTGGTCCATCACCTGCAATAATAGGCTTATCCTCCAAGAACCTAATATGCAAGTTTTCTTCTACTTTCCTAGTTCTAATATTGTATACCCTAAAAGCCTTACTATTTAATGAGTATCCAACAAAGAATCCTTCATTGACTTTCCATTAATACTTGCCCAATAATCTAAGGTATTAAGAATTGGTAACATGACACCCAAGTGGTCCATAAAGTTTAGAGATGTGTTTATCTACCTCTAAACAGTTTCATAGGGGTCTTGTTGTGAGGCTTACTACTAATACATTCTGCACATAGCAAAGCAGTATTAATGCTTCAGCCCAAAATGTAGTAGAAAAAACTAACTTACTCTGTATAAGCTACATTGTTTAGCAGCCTTATTAGTGTTCTATTTCTCCTCTCAGCAACACCATTTTGCTGAGGAGTTCTAGCTACACTAAATTCCCTCTTAATGCCTTTCTGTTCATAAAACTCACTCATAACTCTATTCTTGAACTATGTTCCATTGTCACATATGATAATCTTTACTTTCTTATCAACTAGATTTTTTATCTCAGTTATAAAGTTCTTAGAATGCAACTTGTCACTCCTTTAGAGGCTAAAAGGAAAACCCAAGTAAATCTGTATAATCATCAGTGGCCAATAGAAAATATTTTTAATCATTAAGCTGTCACAAAAGTTCGGACCAAACAAGTCCATATGCAACATGAATAAAGGTTTAGTAATAGAGTTCTGAATCTTAGACTTACAAGAGGCTTTGTGTTGTTTTCCCTTAAGGCAAGCAACACAAGTTTGGTCATTTTCAAAACATTTCGAAGGTAAACCTCTCATAAGATTTTCCTTAACAAGCTTATTAATAGTTTTAAAGTTTACATGACCTAGCTGCCTATGCTTATAGCATGATTCATCAAGTGTGCCCTTGCAACAAGACAAAGAATAAAACTCTCTTTAGTACAATATTCTTCATATCAAACACTGTACATATTGTTTTTCTAGGAACTTTAAGCAAAACTTAACTTTCATCAGCTAACTTAAAGTCAGAAGACAGAACAAAACATCCAGTGTTAGTAAAAAGAACAATGTTCTTTTTGTCACACATCTGTGAATTCAAATAAAAAAGGTTAAACTGTAACTCCTTGACAAAGTACACATCCTCAAAATCAAGCTTACTAGTTTTAAGAGTTCCTTTACCAGTAATTTTCCCTCCTTTGGCTCCTCCCCCAAAGGTAACATATCATCTATTAAATTCTTTGAAGTCTGAGAGATAGGACAAGTTCCATGTCATGTGCTTTGAGCATCCACTGTCAATATAGCCTTGATCTTCTTTTTGTGAATGACCCTGCACATAAAAATAAGGAAATTATTTTCCTTTGAGGATCCAAGCCATCATTGACTTGGATCTACCTCGTGCATCAACATAATTATGTTTCTTCAAAGTAATTGATGCACTATTTAGTTTGGTAGGTCTCCAAACCCAACATGCTGAGGCCTTAACAGGATTAACCTGATTTGCCCTAACAACATTAACTACTGCTGAATTTGGCCTTGTAGTATTAACTATTTTTGGCCTAGCAGTATAAAATTTTCCCTTAGCAGTATTAACTTTTTGGCTAGAATTTTTGTTAGTTAATGTTGTTTTTGTTTGATAGGGCCTCTTTACAGTTGATTGTGCTGATTTAGAAAAATGTGACATTGGTCTAGCACTATAAACTGTAGTTTTGGGATGAGCAGTATTAACAGGCCTAGCAGTATTAAGTGATCTTAGGCCAGTTTTCATTAAAACTGCTCTTGGAACCATGTTCCTTTGAGCACTAGGGTGAGTCTTTTTAGCAGAATAATTGTAATTCACCCTTGTATAATTATTCCCAGATACCACCCTTTCCCTTTGATGGTAATTGCAGTTAGCCTGCACATGGTCAAAACTTCCACAGACAAAACAAGCTTTATTGTACATCACAAAGTCACTTCCTAGCTGTTGGGACTTCTGATATGTTTATAGTTTTCTTTGATTTCCCTTAGGACTTGTGACTATACATTTCAGGCATACTTAAACTGATTCCTAACAGGGTTTTCTTGTTGTTTTAGGTCCTAACAAATTTCCTAATTTGCAATAGTAGGAAAAATAGTTTTTTCTTATCTAGCTTATCATCTGACATTATCCCTCAAACCAATGGGGCATCAGGAGATTCCTTAACCTCATTAGAAGTATCTTCAATAACACTTTTACTAGGCTTAGGTCCATAGCCTTCATAACTCAGGTGTTTTGGAACTCCTTCTGAGATCCAGAGTAGAAGATATCAGATTTGGGGAGTGAAATAACCTGTAGGAGGAGGTGGAAACAACATTATAGATTTATAAACCCCAGACCTTTCTAATTTTCTCAGGTATCTGATTCCTTATTAATTTGTTAGTCTGATTAGGATGCATTATCATAATTTTTTAATTTTAAGTTGATTTGCTTTCTTTTTCTTGCTTAAGCTTTTTAATCACTTTTAAGCATACTAATTTCTAAAGTCTTTTATGAGATATCTCTTTTTAGTCGATAAGCAAGTTGATCACAAAAATAACTTCATCTTTTTGTAAAGACAAAGTTCTCTTCTACAGATGCTAACTCTTTTATAGTTGCTAAATTGTACTCGGATTTGTTAAACTCTTGTTCTAAAATCATCACAGTTGTGGTTTTAAGAGGTTTAAAGCTTTTTAGACGGTTTTTGAAAGTTTTTGTCATTATGTACCTCAGAGTCTGAAAAATCCATAAGAGCCATGTTTAGCTCTAGTCAAAACCAGCTCCATCAATAGCCAACATGGCTTTAAAAGAAGTTTCTTCCACATTTACAGTCCTTCTAGAGTTGTCTTGATTCCTGTTCCTGCTATCTTGGTTCCTAGATCCTCTGCATTCCCATACAAAGTGTCCCAACTTGTGATAGTTGAAACACTCCACCTTGGACTTGTTATATCCAGCTGTGTCACTTCCATTGATATTGATCTTTCTACCAGTTTTCTAGAAAAACCTTCTTGTCCTCATGCTTAGCAATGCTAACTGCCATTTCAAATTCATCTCTTCTATGTCATCTTTATAAATTTTTCAAGGTCCTCATATACAAGTTGAGACCCGTTTGGTTGACTGACCAAAATGCACAAACAGTGTCATCACTTAAGTTAGGAGTACTAACTTGAGTACTAGCAATGCTAACTTGAGTGCTAGTAGGGCTAGCTTGAATGTTAGCAGTACTAACTCCATAAGCAGTATTAACTTCATTAGTACTGCTAGGGGATGACACAAATGCCATATTCTGAGAACTTGAGCTTGAGCTTGCAGTTCCTTTAACCTGTTGTTCAACAATCTTGAAATTGTTGTAGAGATAATCAAAGCTCATTATGTCTAGATCAGGTTTATTCCTCCAGAACACAACATGAGTATTCCATTCAGAAGGCAGACTTCTCAAAAATTTCAAATTGAGATCTTCTTGTGAAATATTTTCACCCAAGATAGCCAGCTGACTTACAATCTTCTGAAGCCTATTAAAAATAGAGTCAAGAGACTCTGTGCTTGGAGCACTAAAGTTCTCATACATTTGCTTAGGCGAGTCTTTTTCTTTTGAGTCTTACTTTATGGCTTCATTACCATCCAATTTTCACCCTTGTTTGTTTAGTCAGTAACAAAGTTAGCATCTTTATACTGATTAAAGGTCATTAGATGTTCATTAGGAAATGTCATCAGTAACATACTTCTTGCCTTCATATCATTCTTCTTTTGAACATTTTCTTCAGTAGTTACAGGACCTGGTATTAGTGTAGTTGAGGTACCATCAGCATTTGTTGTTGTTTTAGCTGAAAGTTTGAATGAGTTTCCATTCTCTATGACATCCCATAGAGCATAGTCTTGTACTTGAAAGTTAATGACATCAAATAACATCTATTTTATAGCATCATTTATCCCATGATATTAACCCATTTCGTTTATTGCAAAGAATTGTTACTTAATCGTTTATATTTGAGAATTGCAGTAATTATGGAGTAAATTGGTGATGAAAACTTAGCAAAAAGGCGCGAATTTATGGCGATTAATGAAGATATTTAAAGATATACTGTTTGTAAGACCAATACGCCATATCCATCAAGGAAAATACGGCGTATCCGTGTCTACACTCACCAAAGACGACAAAAGATTAAAGATCAATACGCCGTATCTAGGGGACTCAGTACGTCGTATTCAAGATATGGAATCAATATAATAATCTGGAAGATATCAAACGTGGTCCCTACTCCAAGAAATCCCCAATACGCCATATCCAGTATTGGATACGCCGTATCCAACTAACTTCCAGACCTTATAAATAGAAAACTCAAAAACAAGTTTTAATAGTGCAAAATCATATTCTCGATACCTAAACCACAAAAGTTGATTTTCATAGGAGAAAAAGAGCAGAAGAGGTCGAGCAACGTATTCAATTTCATAGGAGATAATGTGTAATTCCATATACTTTTGTCATCGTTCAGTTTTTGGTATCATTTGTTAACTCGGTTGTTTACTTGGACTAAATATATTACTCTTGTATTTACTATGAAGTTGAAGCTAATACCTTTGGGTATTAGCCATTTTTATGTAGATCTGAATGTTTTTGTTGGTATTTGTTTATATTGATTTCTTGATTTATCGTTGAGTGCTTGTTTATGTTTATCAATTTATACTTGTTTACGCGCTTTTGTATGCGACCTATCATTCAACTGGATCTAGCAAAGTGGACCAAGTGGATCTAGAGTCTGAGATAGCTATCCATATAGTAATTTATACATCTAGAATAATAGTTACACAAGTATTGTCCTTCTAAATAATGTCTAGGATACGCTTGGGCTAACTAGTTAATTGATATTGGTCGTATGGTTTATTGTCATGCTGACTGCAGGTTGACCTAGATAATTCAAACAAATATCGTGTGATTCATTGGATAGTAGACAAGTTCGGACTACTACTGTTATAGTTGCCATTTAAGCGGTAAGTGGGTCTAAAGTCTTTATGAGCATAGTAGGGTTTAACAAGATCACATTGCTTTAATACCCTAGATTGATTATATCAGAACAATATCGGATGCTTTATGTGGCCCACTGCTTTACATTGTTACAAGAATAATGGTCTAGGCTCCTTTGCGTACGATTTGGTAACGCCTAAGTCTTAAGATATTGATATGCCTCCCGAGAGAAGAAATCATTGCACTAAATAAACAAACCAACGTTCTAATTGGATTAATAATGGTTAATACAGTTTTCTTATATAAGGTTCGACCGCTCTTTTATCTTTTGACTATTAGCTTGCGTGGGTAATAGTGTCTTGAATTGATTGTAGTCACCAACCAAACCGTGTCATTCTCTGAGACTGAAAACCCTCTTTTCCCGTTAGAATTAGGATTTAGACTGACATAGGTTTAACATAGGATTAGAATAGAATTAACATAGATTAGATAACCAAGATATTAATTAAATTGATAGATTTATCCTCGCTCTCAGTGATCGATACCCTACTTACCACGAAACTACTACCGATCGGGTACACTACCCGTTAAAGTGTTGTTTTTGGTTGAGTCGGCAAAATATAAATTTAAAACTTGAAACAATAAAATATACACCACACAATGACACATCAAAAGTATTGCTCAATCCTTAGCCTCCACATATCATATTCACCCTGTTTGAGAGTGGGCAACTTTGCAGTAGTAGTGATTTGTGCAGTTTCTAGATCCATCTCTTCCTTGTGAGTAAAGAGTTCTTCTTGTTAGTTTCTTCTAGATTAAAGTTTCAGAACACAAGCTCTGATACCACTTGTTGATCCCAATGTAAGATCTATTCTTTAGCTTGTAAAGATTAAGTTACTTTGGATAAATCCAAAACAACTATGGTTGAAACTTTTGTGAATACTAAAGAGTATGCGGAATCTACTCTTTAATACTTAGAAGAATATTAGTGAAACAATAAAATTTAAGAACAATGATGTAAAACAGAATGCTCTATAATTTTTATATGTATCAATATGGATTACTCTGTGTAGTACTAGGGTTTACAACCTTGAAGCTATATATCAAAACTTATGAATGTGTGTGAATATTGGGTACAATGAACTCTATACCCTAGGACCTCCTTTTATACACCAATGAGTCCTAACAGGCTTACAATATTTTTCTAAGTTATCATGATCTTCTAAACAAATAACTTATACGTATTCTTTTAAAATATATCTACACTTATCCGTTAAGTTAATCTTGTTAAGCAATATGTCAACTTTATCCTTTATGTCAGTAGAAATTTATAGCAGTTGTAATTTTTTAGCAGTTGTATACCAACAACATTAAACTTTACTCTAGCAGCACTAACTGTGTTAAAGCATAGTAACTACATTATAGAATATTTTTTCAATTTTCATTAGCTATGTATAAGCTTACACTTGCATAGTACTAACTTTATGCATAACAGTTGTAATTTTACTCTAGCAGTACTAATCATTACACTAGCAGTACTAGGTTTACACTAACAGTAGTAACTTGTATACTAGAAGTTTAACTACTTAGTAGTATATACTTTTTAGTCTCTAAGCAAGTCTTAACTTCCATTAGCAGTAGTAATATATACTAGCAGTAGTAACTCTAACCTTAGCAGCAGTTACTTCCAAATAGCATCAAGAAGCTTTTGATCCCAACATTAACAACGTTGTAGCTAAATCGAAATTGATTCATAATAAAATTTGGTTACTAGGATGACATATAATCCCTTCCATATATAATCTGGAAAACATACATGACCGATTTGGTTACAAAATGATCACTACCATTAGGTTACAAAATGAAAATAAAATCTAGAGCCTTACTAGCCGGGAGTTACCCGTAACACTTAGTAGGCTATACAACATAGCTAAGACATAACCAGATCTAAGAACTACTACCGGCCTCCTCCAGTACATCAAGATGTGCTGGATCTCTAGCAGGTCTCTGCTGAATATTTAGTGCTGCCATCTGAGTCTGCAACGTCCTCAGCAGAGTCAGTGCATCTGTGAGCTGTGCCTGTCATCTGCGATTTGCTGCCCGTAAATCCTCAATCTCTGTTTGTTGTGCTAAAACCGTAGTAGTCCTAGTGCTCTCACTCAGTAGAACATGTATGTGATCACTGCCATCCTAGATTGTAACAAGCCTCCGAGAAACTCTGGCCTTAGCCTCTATAAATCTAGCTATGGAGCATGGGAGCGCCTATCTCTACGTAGCGAGTTGAGCTGACTGCTCATCAACAATCTATCATCCTGTGCATCGTCAAGCCTCCCATAGATCTCATCTGTATCCTGTTACAGTAGTGACAAAATCTGTCATCCTCTGACTCAACTCTGCCACATCAGTCGCTGGTATCTCCTTTGCAATCTCATATGGAACTACCTAGACGTTAGTAATCCCGTAACCTATCTCTCTATCTGGGCCACGTCTAATCTCGGCATCCAGTTTAGCACCTTGAGTGCCCGAACCAAAACCCTATCTGCTCTAAAATGCTCCTCTAGGTCCTGGCAGTAGGGAGATGACCTCTCATTAAATATTCAACACCCTAGGACCAGGGAGTAATGCACAACCTTTTCCAAGTTAGTAATGTAACCTCAGGAACATCCGCTTTACAGTCAGTAGAGAGTAGAAGCAAAGGTGGTGATGATGTAGGTAATAGTATAGGTAAAAGTGGTGGTGTCCCTGATGGTGGTGTCTCTGATCGAGGTGCTAAGATGTAGTGGATGGTGCGGTAGCTCTTATCATGGCCATAGATGCTCTAGTATGTGGAAGTACAATAGGTGATGGTAGTGGTAGTGGATGGGAAGTAGATGGTGACTCGGCTCTCAACCAGATCATAGCAGCTCGGTAGCCCAATGGATTAGTAGGACTAGCAGGTAGTGGTGGAGATGGTATCTGTGGTAGTGGTGATGAGTATGATGTAAGTGGTGATGGTGGTGGAGTAGATATGGAAAGTAGTCTGTCAACCTCTGCCTCAGACAGAAATGGTACAGGCGTTTGAGGTCGGATAGACATCTTGGTAGTGGTACGATATACGGGTGGTGGGACAGAGTCGGTCAGAGCTAGGTGCTCCTCATCCTCTTTCTCATCCTCGTCTTCCTCAACATCATCATCATCATCCTCGTCATCATCGGATGACTCATCATCATCATCGTCATCGTCTCCTCAAGTCGACAGGATAATCTGCGGGGTTTTCCTTTTTTTTTTCCTCAGGATCCTCCTCATCCTCCCCCGGATCAGAGTTTGTAGTGTATCCTGGTGAGTCGACAGTGGGTAAGACAGCAGCAGGCAGTGGCTACTTCTTAGCTGGAAGCACATCGTCCTCAGGTGGCATGAACTCTAGGTATACCGGCTCAGGTACATATGGTATATAAACAGGTGAAGGTGGGTGCTCAGGTCCGGGCATATCAGCAGGAGGATGGTTGGGCTTCATCGGTGATCCGTTTTTATTCGTAAATACAACTCCCGTGGAGGCCTCTGTTAGACGATACTCGAACGGACTAAATACCTACGTGTAAGTAACCGTGGAATCCTTTGAATCCGACATGACAATATCTGAAATCAAAAGTAGCTTATATAAGTATTAATATAAGACTCTTATCGTAATATACGTACTATATTATAAACACGTATATCAATCATGAATGCATTTAGTCTAACCAACTAATGCAACAACTAGTGTATGTATGTCCCGTGAAAACCCCTTTTGTATGAATGCAATGTTTGAAAATGATTATAGTCCAGCAAAACCATTTGACCTGGTTCTCTATAACCTTGGTTCTGATACCAATCTATAACACCCCCAAAACTAGGTCGCAGCAGAATATGAGTCCGGAGGTGGTACTTCATAGATCAATAGCACAAGATATATATAAGAACGACCATGAAAAGTTGTTTAAAACTGATACATTGGATTTAGCAAATTGTTGTTACCAAAAGCCGAAGCTTCTCTTGTTCATTGCTTCAAAAATACAAAGATTTAGTCATAATAACTGTTTCCCCAAAATGTAATGCAACCAATCTTTATTGCATGTGACTTTCAAATATACCACAATGTACCCTTGTCTTGTACCTCATGATATCTTGAGAAAACATGCTTTAAAACGTCAACAATAATGTTGGTGAATTCATAGGTTTGTAAAATGTATAATGCAGGACCACAAGATTTCCCAAGTGTATGATAATGCAACAGATGCAAACATCACAAAAATGTAATTACGTTTCCCTAAGCTCATGACACTGAAGCTCGACATGTGTGAATTGCAATATAAATTGCCAACATTGCCCGTGATGATGTTCTAACCCGCAACATCCCAAATCCGACATGGTATACGTCCGTTGTCTGGCAAACCAGCACAGTGAGCGCTACTCACCCAAACAGGGATGTTAATATCAAATAGATCTATTTATAACATTCGCGCTTACTCAGTAATTGACAGTTCATGATAATGGGCTCAGTGGGTTATCGCTACTTAGGTAAACACGTAATCATAATGTAAAATGACCACTTGTGTCCAATTGTAAAACAAAGCATGTTCTCACCCCAAAACTTGTAAACCATTATAAATGTAAAACGTGGAGCTATGAACTCACCTCAAGTGAATGAATAACAAAGTATATCAGAAACTGAAAATGCGTCACGAAAACGTCCGAATGCACCCTAATTAATTATAGGTTGTATGAGTACTAAGTACTTTGAATAACTAATACCGTATATAATTCTATATAGCTACATCACCATCTAATTGTATTTGTGAAATAGTATTTATAAAGTTAAAATGTTAATAAACATTACCCTAGTAAAAATGTCGTAACTTTCTCGTTTTAAGTCCGTTTCGTACGTTCTTTACATCCACGCTTTCGTATTAAGAAGATATATCAAAATGTTACATTTTAATATTTTTAAGTCCTCTGATTAACAATACTTTTTACTGTTCATGCACTTTATAAAATTATTTTTATAAATTTAATTAGCGTAATCTCGTAAAAGTCATATCTTATTCGTTTTAACTCCGATTTTAGCGATTCTTTCGAGCACGTCTTCGTAATTAAAAGTTATATCTAAATATGATATTCTCCAAAAAGTATCTGAGATGAACAGTAATTTGTTTTTATAAAAGTATTTATTATCGTAAACATAAAAAATCCATAACTCCTTCATTATTGATCAAATAAGTATGATTCTTAATGTTTTGAAATCATAAAAATATGTAATTTCTATGAAAAATAATTATATATTTTTATCAGAATTGGAAAAGAATAAGTTTTTATAAAATTGTTTTTATAAAAGCTTTTATTATCGTAAAACTTGCATTGGGTTATCTCCTTTCGTTATAGCTCGGCATTTTCGAGTTCTCTATATGCTACGGATGTCGTGAAAAGTGTATTCTATCAAGAACATTAAATAATCATCTTAGTTTGCGTTGTTTAAAACAGAAAGTTTGGATCTTTTGGTTAAAATGTGTATAAACTTACTTTTATAAACTTTTTGGCATCAATGTATTATTACAAGTCCTCTATCCTAATTTATACCACCAGTCTCATCTATTTAAAGTCCTATAACAATTTTCCAATGATCTTGTCCATGTTTAACATGTCCTTGCATTCCATTTTCTTATAAACTTAATAAGTAAACTTTTAAACATTAAACTTGTGTATACATACTTTATATAAATTAACCCACACTTGTATAATACTTATACTTCCATCCTAACATGTATTTAACATCAAGTTAACATATGACAATGTATATTAAACCATGATCAAGTGTAAAAATCCATTTTACATGTTAATATATATCCTAGATGGTGATTCACTATATAAACATCATATACACATAAAATCATAAAGGTAAAGAGTGTAGGGTTTTTAGATGACCTTAATATGAAGTATGATGATGAGAAACAAGATCTAAACCCTAGTTTAGAATCAAACCCATGCTTCTAAGACTTAGAAAACCCTAACTTTCCATGAAAACCCTAATCTTAACCTTTCTTAATTTAACCCTTGTAAATGCTAATCCAAACCTTCAATACACCTTAGGATACCTTGCTTTGTTTGCTTCAAACTCTCAAGTCTGTTGGCTTTTGATCCTTTTTGTAAGTCTAACAATGACTGAAGTACTGGATCATCAACTGCGGGACCTTTGAGCTTCTGTCCCTACTCATTGTACATATCTACAATAGCTTCTTCAGTTTATCTGTTAATTGTCAATTGACTTCTTTGACGTTGTTGAGAGCGTGATTCTTGAATACTGATGGAATTTGCAAGTTTACCTGCAACTATTTCTTGAGCGAGAGTCTGAGATCTAGTTTTCCTTGGCACAACATCTATCTTGAGTGATGTTGGGACATTTGCTACTTGATCATCATAACATATAAATCCTTTTCCTCTGCCACTTTTGACTGCAGATACATGTTGCTCTTCTAGTTCATCAACAGTTTTAGCATTCTCACTTTCCACTTTCTTAGCCATATAGAATTTGTATCCTTCTAACTTCTTAATTGCATCACTGATCATTGTGTCAGGAATCTTCATTCCAAACTTGTAGTCACCTTTAACAGTGTTTGACAATTTGGTTATGGGTTGATCATCTTGTGAACTGTGCAACTTGGAACTTGATCTACGAGGAGTACTCTTGTTGTTTGATAGGAAGTGGTTGATGATTTTCTTGGTAAAGCGGGTGTACAACAACTTAGACATCTTTGATGGTCTGGATGATCTTTCAACTGATTGCCATTCAAATTTGTCCCAAATTAATGTTGCGAAGTCCAAATTGGCAAAGTAAATGATACCCCAAAGTATTTGAAGTATTGGAAGTCTAACTGTGTCCTAGCTTGAGTCTTTTCCCGTAAGACTTCTGTTGAGAACACTCGGAATAGCTCTCCATGGTTGATGAAGTCTTGTAGCGACCATTTTTGAAACAAAATCATATTTGTTTCAAGATCTTCATCATAACCAAGTGTCTTAATGAATTCAAGAATTTTGTTTTCTAAGGGAGGTTTGGTATAAGTGTTGTTGGGATCAAGAGGAGGCATCTCCAATATAGTTCTGAGTAGTCCAGGTCTGAGAGGGAAAGTATGAGTGTCTAGTTCGAAAGTAAATTTATGGTTGTTTTTATTATGATTGATGGTTTTCTAAAACTAGTGTAGGTAGATGATCGGTACGGTTGCAGTTAAGGAAATCGGCTTGTATAGCTTGTGGTGATTTAGAATTTCATCGACAAATCTAAGCATTGTATCGATGATATGTGAATCTGAAGCGACACGCTGGTTGTTGTTCTTGATGACAAGTCTATTAGCACGTAGAACCAGCTGTTCTTTAGAGACAATTTCAACTTGAGAATTTATTCTTGACATGTTGAATTCTAAGAATAAGATTCAAACTTGATTAGTTTCACATGAATACAAACTTAAGCACATTTATTTTCAATTTCTGTTTTTATTCTCTATGTCTGTTTTGTATGGACGGGAATTTCTTTTTGTCCATACTTATGTCATTTTCTTTCTCATGTGCCTTTATTCTTGCTTTTGCTCACACAAGACGTATGCTCTTTTCTTTTCACAGATGATTTTTATCTCTGGTTCTGTTTTTAGTTATTCTCACTTAAAATTAAGTTTTTGGATACTATTTCTACGAGATAAAAGATGGAAGAATGACCGAGAATTTTTAGTTTTCTCATGCTTTAAAAGTGTTCATCTTGACTAATCTTTAGAGAAATATCGTCATTTGAATGGAAGAAAAACTTTTCATAATACGATTGATTCGCTTGAGAGTGAGTTTTCCTTTTAATAAAGTGACTTTGAGACCTGAAGATACACCGATTTGCTAAAGGGATACATTATCGGCTTTTAGGTGATAACTAGCCCTAATAGCCATCCTGATTTATCAGTAGCTCATAGACAAATTATTTCAAAGTAGACTCCAAAGAACTTTTGAATTGGGAATTAAGTTTGCAAAGGCATTGTGTTATGTTAAAAATTAATAGATAATGACTTGTAAAATTCTGTAGCAATAAAGTTCATAAAATCTGCACAAATCATTACTATTATTTTTTTGGAAAATCATCTCGAATGAGAGTAAGTGCCTCGGGAAAACCACACGTAGTACAAGTACTAGTATAGTGATCCTTTTCACTGGTGGGCTAAATTCAAAGATTGAGCATGAGTATTATAAATAATACCTTAGTGCACTGTGGTAAAATTTATGAGAGATATATCCAAATATAACACATTCAATGAGAAAGATAGTTTATTTTGAAAAATTCTTATATCTAAGACGACTAGGTCACTAAGCTGCAAAAAACCATTTTCAAATACCCTCAAACAGATACAACCCTAATGATGATAACAATGTAAGAGAATACCCTAGACCGGATACAAAGTAGATCACTGACACGTCTTTCGATATAGAAATAT